>ML736314.1:0-81389 GCA_009193595.1 Aspergillus bertholletiae
TTTTTTTTTTTTTTTTCCCTTCCCTTAATCCCCCTCTCCAACAAATACTGTGACGTTGTTTTATTAGCCGCATTCTATTTCTTTCCTACTTAATGTTGTCCATGCAGTATTTTGGGGGCCTTTCGTTTCCAATTAGATGTCAATATATGTGCCGAGTGTGATGGCGTCGCATGATCAGAGAGAGCGTGAGAGAAAGAGAGAAAGAGAGAGCGAGCGAGATGTTTACGGGGAACTTCTATAACGATATGTCATTTAAATGGTATGGGTACCAACCACAATAACTACTACAATTGTATGTACATGGAACCGATCTGATCGATATGATATTTATATACGGGATGCGGCGGCGGGAATAAATCAATTCTTTATCGGTGTAGTTGTTCAGAGCGGAGAAGATGGAACGATTGGCGGCAAAATCCCCGACACAGCTTAGTTAATGCAGAACGAATCTGAGCGACTGCACCAGAAGGTCTCTCTCTTAATCTCACTTACATTCACTTGGCCTCTGGTTCTCAGTTCGTTCCCCGCAGTGTGTGACCCATCGATCTGAGAACCTGGCACGATTAAGTGACCTCCGACTCACTTTTCCTTCCTTTTCTCGCTGCTTTTCTCCTCAGCGATTTTGCTCCGCATTTTCTGCCCCGCTGGTTGACAAGGCCTTGCATTAGGTACGGGCACCGTGTCTTTCATACTTCGAGATGTCCGACAATCTCTCTGAAGCGGATAAGGTTGGATTCGATTTTTTCTAGAATTTTTTTCCCCCATTTACCATGGTCCTCGCGAGGGTGGTTCTAACTAACCTGAGTAGATCCGCAACAAGCGCTTAGCAAAGCTTGGAAACCCGTCTACATCGTCCAGACCAGAGGGCTCAGAGTCGTCCAGTCGGCCCCAGTCTCCCTCGACGCCAGCGCTTTCCCGAACACAGTCCAACGCCGGCAGTGCAGCGAGTTCCAGAGCAGCGTCGCCAAGACCCGACCTACAACAGTCCGAAGGGAAGCGGATCAAGATCACGCCAGCCGTCGCGAACATCACCGGCCCCGATCGGTCACAATCGGTCACCCCAGTTTCCGGCACCCCACCGCCGTCGAGGGCTGAAGAGAGTATCGAGGCGTTCGAGGATCGTACACTGAGCGCTGTGTTCAAGCTGACGTTGAAGGACGACCGCCAGCGGGATATCCACGGCCAACGATTGATTTATCTTTCGGGCCTCAAGAGTGAACTCGAGGAGCAAGGTCGCGGTCTTCGTATTGAGACCGCGGTCCTGGACCAGGCTCTTCTGGAGGCTGCCTCGAATGCCCCCCAACAGAAGCCCTTGGATTACCTGTTACCGTGTTGGCGGAGGATATCTAGGCTGCACAAGGGATTCCGTCGTGCTCGCGAAGATGACCCGAAGTTCAATGTCATCTGCGAGGCCCGGCGCCTTTGCTTGAGTTATTGCGTGTTTGCGATGACAATGCCAGAGATGTTTGGGTATGTGTTGCGTTTCACCTCGGCGGAGGGCGGGATACTAACATGCTCTACTAAGGATCGAACCCTCCGGGCAGTCACCCCTTAAGCCTTACCTCCTCTTGGACCCCGAGGATGACAAGGGGGTCGACTTTGAGTTTTTAGGCGAGGCTGTCAAAAGGTTTGAAGAGGATGAGAGTATCAAGCCGGCCTTCATTGCGGCCGTAGAAGAGATGAGCAAGGATCTTGCGGCCATGACTATCAATGATGATTACAAGCCCTACGTAACAGTATGTTCTGGCATCCCATCTTCTACCTGAGCGTCTTGTCAACCTCATTTACAGGCCCTTCGGAACCTTGTCCGCCACGCCGCTGTCGGTGCTGCGATCACAGAGTCGTCCGTATTCAACGAATCTAGGGATGCCGCAGTATTTGAGAAGGACACGTTACTCGGGCCTTGGTTCCGCCTATCGCCTCTGCAGAGTGCAGTGACTATGACCTATTTCTCAAGCCCCAAGACGAGGGATCAGGGCTATATCTTGAACGCACAGCGCTCACAGCGGATGATGCAGCAGATGCTGAGTTCAGATCTCTTCGATATAATTAACCATCTGATCCGGGCGTCGAAAGATGCGCGCGAGAGGGTTTTGGACTGGTTCGCCGCAGCCCTGAACATTAACCACAAGCGACGCGCTATGCAGGTAGATCCGAATACCGTGTCCTCGGATGGTTTCATGTTCAATCTCACAACGTGTCTAGACCAGCTCTGTGAACCTTTCATGGATGCCAACTTCACCAAGGTAGGCTGTTCTGAATGGATTGCATGATGTATCTTCTGCTAACTCAGTCATTAGGTCGACAGGATTGATGCCGGATATTTGCACCGGAACCCCCGAGTGGATATGAAAGACGAGACTAAAATTAACGCGGATCAGCATGCGTCCGATGCATTCTACGCTAAGAAGGTCGATGGCACCTCTAACTTCATCACAGAGATCTTCTTCCTGACGGTCGCTGCTCACCACTATGGTAGCGAATCAATGACCGCAAAACTGGAACAACTCGAGAAGGACCTCCGGCATCTGGAGAACACAATTACCAAATTCGAGCAAGAACGGCACAAGTGGAGCAACAGCCCAATGCAACTCAGGGTCTTTGAGCAGGCCTTAAAGAAGTACAAGGACAAGTTGGATCTGGGTCTCGCCTTGAAGTACAGTCTTCAAGGCGTGTTGTTCGACGACCAGTGGCAGGCCCGTTCGATGCTGTTCATGCGCTATGTTATTGTTTTCCTCTTGAGACTCATTTCTGGCAAGAACTTCCCCAAAGAGCCCATCCAATTGCCTCTGCCCGAGCAGCAGCAAGAAGTCTGGCAGTGTCTTCCCGAGTACTTTGTGGACGACATTGTGAGCAATTTCAAATTCATCATGTGGTGTATGCCTCAAATCATCACCGCCACGCAAGGCGACGAATTGGTCATGCTCTGCATAACGTTTTTGGAAAGCAGTGGCTATATCAAGAACCCATACCTCAAGGCAGGTCTTGTCTCTATTCTCTTCCGGGGCACATGGGCCCGTCCTGGCGGTGCGCGCGGCGTGCTGGTCGACCTGCTCAACTCTATGCCCTTTGCCAATGAGTATTTGCTGCATGCCCTGATGAAATTCTACATCGAAGCCGAGCACACGGGCACACATACCCAGTTTTTCGACAAGTTCAACATTCGTTTCGAGATCTTCCAGATCATCCAATGCATTTGGCCCAATACCCTCTATCGCGCCAAGCTTTCCAACCAGGCCAAGCGGAATCTGGACTTCTTCGTGCGCTTCGTGAACCTGCTCCTCAACGACGTGACTTTCGTGCTTGACGAGTCGTTTGGGGCCTTCATCACCATCCATAAAACCCAGACGGAACTGCGTAACGACACGGGCATGGATCCCACCGTGCGACAGCAGAAAGAGGAACAACTTGCCTCGGCGCAGCGCAACGCGAAGTCTTACATGCAGTTGACTAATGAAACCGTCTCCATGTTGAAGCTCTTCACCGAAGCGCTGGCCGATTCCTTCACCATGCCGGAAATTGTGCAACGACTGGCAGACATGCTCGATTACAATCTGGATGCTATGGTGGGCCCCAAGAGCTCCACTCTACGTGTCGACAACCTGCAGGAGTACGGGTTCAATCCACGAGCCCTGCTCAGTGAGATTGTCGATGTGTATCTGAACTTGATGAACAAGGAGAACTTCATTGTGGCCGTCGCTCGGGATGGGCGGTCCTACAAGCCGCCCAACTTCGAAAAGGCTGCGGATATCCTGCGGAAGTGGTCACTGAAGTCCCCCGAGGAGCTCAAGCGGTGGGAGCAGCTCCAGCGCCGCGTCAGGGAAGCCAAGGAGGCCGACGAACAAGCAGAGGAAGACCTCGGAGAGGTCCCCGACGAATTTTTAGGTATGTCCCGTTGTTTTAGGGAGTCATGGCCGTTGCTCACAATTCTTTCAGATCCTCTTATGTATACCCTGATGGAAGACCCTGTGATTCTGCCTGGGTCGAGAGTGTCTATTGATCGCTCTACCATCCGGTCTCACCTCCTGAGCGACCCTCATGACCCGTTCAACCGAGTTCCGCTCAAGATGGAAGATGTCACACCCGGTACGTATTTCACCGCGTCACTTTTACGGTTCTATGCTATACTAACGCATGCGACCCAGACACGGAGCTCAAAGCCAAGATCGAGGCATTCAAGGCGGAGCGAATGGCGGCGCGCAGAAAACCAGCGACATCAAGTGCATCGGAGACGATGGATACATCTGCTGACTGATGGGATCACTGTCTGTGAATGAGCTGGCAGTTGTTGGAAACAGCTGTGCACCCAGGATACTCTTAAAATTGGAACGACATGGGGTTTTGTTGTTATTGTTAATGGTTTGGATCGGAGTGGGCTTTGCTTTCCCGGCTCCTTGACGACTTGTAGCTTCACTAGATGTTGAGGCTTTCGCATAGATGAACGGATTACCACTGATGCTATATTATCACTGCCGTCTTGATGTAAATTTGACAAGGGTTTGTTCCCAAATGAACCGGATCATGACTTGCATAAACGCCACAGGTTATTGAATGCATATTACAAGGGATATCCCTGCACGGCTCCACTCAGAGAGGAACTAGTAGTAGATTTGATATGCAGAGGTATCATACATGATATGCTACATACATACATACATACATACATACATAGTACGTTGGGGGGAGAGAGTAAGTAGTACTACTTAGGAAATATGGGGGAGGTCACGCTAATCCCTATGGAGCCGATCGAATCGAACATCCAAACTTTTGCCAACTTCTCTATCTTTCATTATCAATAATCAATCACTTCCCCAGTTTTCTCTCCTTTTCTCCCCTAACTTCCCCCCGACTCACTCACTCATCAATTACTAAACCCATTGTCAACAACCACACAGAAGACCTGACATTTAAAGAAAAAAAAGAAACATGGGGTCAACCCTCACTCTGCTGCCACCGCTCGAGGATCTGCTACACCCAACCCCAGAAACATACACTCAAATCCTAACCATCTGGCAATACTTCGCCAGCGTAAGTGTTTCCACCACCATACAAGACTTCTACCACCACTCTCCTCCCTTAAACTAAAACTAAAACTAACTGAAAATAAAAAAAAGTTCACAATATTCCTATGGCTACTCACGTCCTTCCCCATGGGCAAAACGTCCCTGAAAAACTCCATCCTTAATATTCCTGGTCGTCTCGCCTGGACTACTATGGAGCTGATGGCGCCCCTGAATTTCATGTATGTTTTGATGACGTTAAGTCCGACGACAACGTACATGGACACAGAGACTTCTTCTCTTACACCCAGTACTACTACTACTGCTATTACTGTTGTGATGTCACTCCCGCCCCAGAATCAAATTCTAGCCGTGCTCTATCTCCTGCACTACGTGAACCGCGCAGTGATTTCGCCGCTGTTCGCAGCGCCGAGCATGTCCCCCATCCATGCTTTTATTGCGATCAGCGGATTAGTTTTTAACTGGTTCAATTCGACGTGTTTGGCGGCTTGGTTGGTTGGTTATCATGTTCCCGTTGTTGGGTATAATAACACTACCACCATCACGACCACAACTACTAGTGGTAGTGGTAAGAGACCGGTGATCTCCGATTATCTGCCTTATGTGGGCATTGTGCTATTTTTCCTAGGTATGACAGGGAATATCGTGGCCGAGCGAACATTCTTTCGGCTGCGGCGTGAAGAGGCGGATAGACTGCATGCGACGACGTCGAAAGATCACTCCGCGAAGAAGAACAGTAACGACAATAAATACTCCAAGGTCTATGTTATCCCGCCGGCAAAGGGTCTTTTCCGGTATATCCTCTACCCGCACTATGTCTGCGAATGGCTCGAGTGGACGGGGTTCATCCTGGTGGGGACCGCCGTGTACCCTGCCCCTGGCGTGGTTGCACCGCCGATGAACCTGGCGCCGTGGTTGGCTCCGGCGGCTGCCGTGGCGGACAGGCTACAGGTGCCGTTGCCGTTGCCAGCGGTCATATTTGCTGTGAATGCTGTGACGTCGATGATCCCCCAGGCGCGGCTAGGGAAGAAGTGGTATCTGGGACGGTTTGGCAAGGACAAGGTTGCTGGCAGAGGGGCGGTGGTACCGTTGTCCAACTGGCTGTAGGGTTTACATGCATGCTGGGCTCTTATACCAACTTGAATAGAACGACTGCTACCGAGAAATCACACCTACGAACGACAAACACAAAATCTACAATACGGAGACCATGGGGGAGAAACGAAAAATAGTGTAAGTGAAATCAAGCTCGGCTACAACACCGTCTTGTATTAAATTTTCAAGGTGAAAACCACCCTTATGTATGTATGATTATACACATTGTTGAAATATTTGGAAACCATCGGCGGAATCCAGGACAATACTTGAACTAGCAAATCATGTCCTTGTTTGGCTAACGCCGATGTTGAATGTTGAAAACTCCGTTGACCCCCGGGATATCTAGAAACCCTGAACCCATTATGTTGAACTTTTGGTATCATCATCGTAACTCATCACAAAAAACGAAACGTATTCGTCTCTCCCGAAGCGACAGGTTGAGAATGTCGCCCCTTCATGGGTTGATATTAATTTAAAAGGCACACCATTTATTTGGCGTACTTCTCGCGGTAGTACTTGGCCGCGTTGACCATGTTGGTCAGGGCAGCCTTGGTCTCGGGCCACTGACGGGTCTTGAGACCGCAGTCAGGGTTGATCCAGAGCTGGTCAGGACGGAGGTACTGGAGCATCTCCTCAACACGGTCCTTGATCTCCTGCTCGCTGGGGACACGAGGAGAGTGGATGTCGTAGACACCGGGTCCAATGTGACGGGGGTAGGCCTCGTCAATGAAGACCTTGAGCAGCTTGGCATCAGACTTGCTGTTCTCAATGCTCAGAACATCGGCATCCAGGGCAGCAATGGCGTGGAAGAAGTCCTGGAACTCAGAGTAGCAGAAGTGAGAGTGGATCTGAGTGCCATCGGAAACACCGGTGGTGGCCAGGCGGAAGGAGCGGACAGCCCACTTGAGGTAGTCCTCACGCTCCTTGCCGGAACGGAGAGGAAGACCTTCACGGAGGGCAGGCTCGTCAACCTGGATGACCTTGATGCCAGCAGCCTCAAGGTCGACGACCTCGTCACGGAGGGCCAGAGCGAGCTGCTGAGCCTGGACGGACTGGTGGACGTCGTCACGGGGGAAAGACCACCGGAGGCAGGTGATGGGACCAGTGAGCATACCCTTCATGGGCTTCTTGGAGATCGAGACGGCGTACTTGGACTCCTTGACGGTCATGGGGGCAGGACGAGAGATGTCACCGACGACAATGGGAGGACGCACGCAACGAGATCCGTAACTCTGGACCCAAGCGTGGGTGGTGAAAACGTAACCGGTGAGACGCTCACCGAAGTACTGGACCATGTCGTTACGCTCGGGCTCACCGTGGACGAAGACATCAAGATCGAGCTCCTCCTGGATCTTGACAACATCCTCAATCTCCTTCTCGATGAACTTCTCGTACTGCTCAGCGGTGATTTCACCCTTGGTGAACTTGTTACGCTGGATACGGATCTCCTTGGTCTGAGGGAAAGATCCAATGGTGGTGGTGGGGAAGAGAGGAAGGTTGATGGACTTGCCCTGCTCAGCGAGACGGACGGGGAAGGGAGACTTGCGGTTGTGCATCTCCTCAGTGACAGCAGCCTGGCGCTCCTTGACCTTGGGGTCGTTGGTGCGGCTGGACGAGGCACGGCTCTGGACAGACTTGGCGTTGGCCTCGAGCTGCTCACGGACGGCAGCAGGGCCCTCGGTGACGGCCTTGGCGATGACAACGACTTCGCTGGTCTTCTCGACAGCGAAGCTGAACCAGTCACGCACCTCAGCGTCGAGGTTCTTCTCGCTGGCAAGGGTGTGGGGGACGTGGAGGAGAGAGCTGGAAGTGGCGACGATCACACGGTCCTTGCCAAGCTTCTGGATGGCAAGCTCAACCTTCTCGATAGCGACCTTGAAGTTGGTCTTCCAGATGTTACGGCCATCGACAACACCAGCGGAGAGGACCTGGTTGGGGCCAAGGGCACCGACGACGGTGTCGAGCTGCTCAGGGTTACGGACGAGGTCGACGTGGATACCGTAGAGGTTGTGGAGAGCAGGAAGGACGTCAATGTTGTGAACGATGTCACCGAAGTAGGTGGCGAGGACAATGCGAGGAGCCTTGTCACCGAGAGCGCCGAGCTTCTCGTAGGCGGGCTTGAAGGCAGCCTTGGACTTGGCAGGGAGATCAAAGACGAGGACAGGCTCATCAATCTGAACATCCTCAACGCCAGCCTCCTTCAGCTTCTGGAGGAGCTCGACGTAGACGGGGACGAGCTCGTCAATCTTGGTGATGGGGTCCACGGTCTGACCACGGTCGGCCTTGGCAAGAGTCAAGAACGAGACAGGTCCCAGGATGACGGGACGAGTGACGATGCCGGCCTCCTTGGCCTCAAGGAACTGAACAACAGGCTTGGGCTGCTCAGCGAGCTTGAAGGTCTGGTTGTCCTGAAGAGTAGGCTTGACGTAGTGGTAGTTGGAGTCAAACCACTTAACCATTTCCTGCACACCATTATTAGACCGGTGGATCCAAACTAAAGCGAACCAGTACAACATACCAAGCTAGGAACGTCAACGGCGGCCTGGCCATCCTTGGCAGGCTTCTGGAGACCACGACCCATGGCAAAGTACTCGTCAAGGGGGTGGAGGTTGTACTTGCTGTATCTCTCGGGGATGACCTAATGGAAGAAGAAATGTTAGAATACGCCTAGATGATCCTGACCATAAAGAATCCAATGAGTCTAGGAATAAGCACTTACACCGAACATCTGAATGTGGTCGAGGACCTGATCGTAGAAAGCGAAGTCGTTGCTGGGGATGATGTCGACGCCGGCATCCTTCTGGATCTGCCAGTGGGCGAGACGGAGTCTCTTTCCCTCGGCCAGGAGCTCATCGCGAGAGATCTTCTCACCCCAGTAAGCCTCGGTGGCCTTCTTCAGGTCACGAAGCTTTCCCATACGAGGGAAACCCAAAACGGAGCTAGAGACGGGAGCAGTCAGCGTTGGTGTGCTTGAGAATTCGGGAGACGGAGGGGACTTGACATACGATTGAACCATCCTGATAGATTGTGTGAGTTACGGATTTAAAAGGAAGAAAGGTAGGAGGGAGAGAAACAAGAGAGAGTTCTTGTCACACACAAAGACGAGTGGATCAAGAGACACAAGAGACAATGTACGTCTCTTGCAGACGGACAGGGTCAAATGGGGGGAAGAGGGATGAAAGGGAATAGAAGAGAAAAGGAAGAGCAGGAGGGAAAGAGGATGGAATAAATAAGATGAGGAGTTGGGGATGGATGGAGGGGAAAAAGCAGGATGACATGAAAAGATCAGGTAAATGGACCAATCGAGGGGACCGATTGAATGGAGGGGCAACGTATCAGTCCCGCCAACTCGCCGATAATTTAATACCACTAGCCATGGTTCCGGTACAGGTCGGGGGAAAGCTCTCGATGGCGTGATTGATCATTGCCCCGTAATTCTAAGTAATTTTAGGTCTCCGTCCAGACCGATCGTCCACAGACCGTGCCAACCAGCGTCTCCAGATTCGGCGATAGCAACGGAGCCTGGGGCTTATCAGCCCCTTTCCTAGTATAGTTGCTCCCAGACGCTCCGGGATCGGCCACTCTTTACTGGTTGGTACCGTACAGTATATATACATTAGTACATACCCTTTGTATCATACAAACGACCAGGAAAATTCACCCGATCAAGCACGACATCTATACTTTGATTTTTTTTTTTTTTCTTTTAGGTCACATTTACTTTTTAGACTAAAAAAAAAAAGAAAATAAAAATAGGAGATACAAAAACTTTGATCCTCTCCCTCCGTTGGAATTGATCCATGGGAATGGATCCTGAATACTACATTCAAAATGCTACATGAATGCGATTGTTCAGTATGTAAACTACTTTGCTACTACCACAACTAACTAGGAGTACTACTACTCCACCGGGAGAACCACCAGTCTCTGACTCAATGGCCGAGGTGAGGTAAGACCAAGGACCCTGAATCACGTTGGCATGATTTCTCATCTCATAATTCCATCCAGAATGCCATTCTAGAGCGTACTAGCATGCTACTTCCTAGATCTATCGTTGGCCGCCTGGAACCGCATGTGATATACCACCCATACTTAAGACGAGAAAGCCAGGAACCCCAAAAAAGAATATCGTGTACTGGTCGTATCATCCGCCTCCGAGTGGATATGCGTTGATGAGAGCCATATGGATTCGACAGTCATTCTTCGCTCTGGTGATTCAGACTAGTATGGAGTCGGGGAAATGGACGGGGAATGATAAGCTCCGGCGGAAAGCATTTCATTACGTATTGCAACGAAGCGCAAGAATACTCTGGACAAAATGATCTCCATCCTCGGAGGATTGATGCCAGGTTGTCTAAGCGACACCCTTTGCAAAAGACACGGTGTCATGGGAGTTTTCGTGACTTCCCTTTTTTTTTTTCTTTCTTTTTTTGTTGGGTTCTAAGAAACCGGCCTTGTTAGCTTCGCCATGCGCACCTTCCTAGCCAGATGGAAGATCCAAAATGGACGGAAGGAGCCGATGGTGCTTATCCGCAAGCATTGCTGTTTTTCACTTCTAGCCAACGATGTATTCAATGAACTACGGTCCTTGCGAGTCGACAAAACCTATGTAGCTATCTAATGGGTCTCCTCTCCTGTCCTTGGCTCAGATGGGGCCGGAAACACCCACCAGCGCCAGATGTCACGTCTTGCTATCAACTGACCCGGGTAGAGTCTCCCACTCTATCGGAGGAACGAGTAAAAGGTGATAATAACTTGATGTTTAATTTCCAATGCTGTACATGTCAGCACTAACCGTGACAGGCGTATCTTCGTCGACAGACAATGGCAGTATTGGTGACCATCAAAGAGGCTCCTCTCGCCTATCAGAGAGACTTCGCCGACGATTCTCCAGGGAAACTAACGCAGGGACCAACAGCCCTGACAAGAAAGCCAGGAGTTTATGTCTCCCGTTCACATCTAAACCTTCAAATCCTAAACCGGGCCTCATCACTTCAGATGACTTCCCAAGTAGCCTAATGAGCGACGGAGGTTATGATAGCGACGCACAATTTTTGGACAGCTCACGGCATGCCAATGATATACCCGAGCGTCCTTATAACAGTCCCAGCATTTGGGGAAGTGTATCGCCTCTTTCACAGCCCTATTATGAAACAGAACCGGATGGTTCAAGTGAAGAACTGGCAGAAGGGAGCAACATGGTGGTTGATAGCCCATTCTCAGGCCAACAGGAGATGGAGAAGTCCCAAATGCCATGGTATCTTCGGGACTACCCACACTGGGGCCCGCTACCACCCATCACTCACAGTGCGGATCATGAACGTGCCCGTAAGAGGGTTGGAAGCCCTTATACTACTGGGTTCATTAATAATCCGGGCCAGTACTCCACAGCCAACCGTGGACGTCTTCTGGACTGTCCAGGACGCACACCTATCTCGCCAATGCCGTGCACAACCTCTGCCGATTCGGTATATGGGCACTCTTCTCAACTTTCTATCAGAAAGCGGCGACAGCCGCCTCCGAGGAACTTGAAACCCGACAGTCATTCGATCCGTCTAGGCAACATGGATATATCGAAAAGACTGGCGTCACCCTCTATATCGCCTCGGGTCTTATCTGAAAAGTCGTCATTTGATGGAAATGGGCGCGACAAAACCACTGGCGTGGGAAGCGCATCTAATCCAGGCTACGATCAAACTAAAACAAACGCAACACAAGTACCATTTGAGAATGTAGAAGAATCTAACCTGACAGCATCGCGAGCAAAAGAGTCGTCGTCATATTCCCGCAGGACTAGCTTCTCGTCTGGTTTCTCCAAATACCAGTTTGAAACGAATATTTTCAGCCTTCCTGAGTCGGTGAGAGGGCCAATGAAGAATCCTTACGCCCATTCCTCTAGCCTTGATCCTCCTGTTCAACCACAAGAAACTGCCGAGGCCAGTTCAGGCACCCCAACAGCTGCAAGTTCTTGCGAGACTAGCGGACGCGCCCAGCAAAAAAAATCGCCCCGACCATGTAAAGTAGATCCGTTGGTTACTCCTCCTGGAGCTGACCTTCAGAGAAACGCAGGCACAGCTGCTTCATCATCGCGCCAGGTCAGCGTTGGATGGATGTCTGGGGGTCGTCGTCTTGGTTACGGGTACACACTGGTACCAGGCGACGACAAAGGAGGCAGCTTATCCCAAGAAGACACCTGTTCATTAATGACATGCGATCTGAATAGTGCATCTACGATTGGAAAAGGCCATGGTAAAGGGCCTGCCAACGCTACTGACAACCCTGATGCGGGACAGGACAAAACATCCAGATTGGGAAAAGGGGAGCCGACCTTCGAAGTTACTAACATGATGCACCGCCTAAATATCCGTCACTGGTCCAGTGCAACCATATTCTCTGGAACAAACAACACTGACGAGGAGCCAAGTAACACATTAATAACATCTATGCTGTGGGGAAAGTTCGGATTCCTAAGGAAGAGTCAAAATGAACCCGACATACCTGTATATCAGAAGCCCCCTTGGAGTCATTTTTGTGGAGTTGGCTTAGACCAAGGAGTAGATGGGACATTAACCCCGCCCCCAAATAAGGCCTGTCCTGTGAAGGAGATAGACGGTCAGTTGTCGAAAGAGCGGATGGGGCTACATCGTGCTCGAAGCCTATGGACAAAAAGTCGCTCACTAACGGACAGAGCGTACGGTCTCGAGACAAAACTCACAACAAAGATACCAATATCCATCAGGCAGAATCCCTGGCAACAGAGGGAAAAGACACGAGTGGTTAAACTCAAGACCCGGGGCCGTAAGACGACCATCGACAATAGCCTTGACGAGGAGAAGCCTATCCTCCCCGGTCCTCAGCAACATAATTTCTCGGCAACTCTACAGGTGAGAGAGGGTCATGGGCCTAGTACAAGCCATCATGAAAGAAACGATACCTTAAAAGTAACCGAGCGAAATAGTTCGGACACTGACTTGGCTGATGTATATGAAGATTGCCTGGAGGCCCATTCTATTCCTGATTAGGGACCCATGCATAAATACCTGGTAGTAGCACTGTCTGTCCTCCTATATGCTCAAATCAATTCCACGGAATTAGAAGAATGGAAGAAATACGACAGCAGTAAATGACCTTGACAAACAGCCCTAGCCAGGGTGAAATTCTTTTTATGGTTATGAACCCACAGGCTGGAATGGTGAGAATTCAAAGTTCAAAATTTGCCCAGGGATTCTGCTTGCTTTACTAATTAAGAAAAGGCCATTGATATGAGATTAGCGATTAGCAGCCAATAAAATACTTTAAATGCATTAAGAGTTATCCAAAAGATCCCCCGAGGATATTCATGTAGTCGTACATAGGTATATTAATACACACAAAAAAACGCCATTAGGTCGCATGAAAAGCTCACTTCTTCTGCCGCTTGGTACTCTTATCACTGGTGGTGCTTAGGACACTCGCAGACCGTTTTTGTGAGGTGGCCTCTCGCGCTGCCACATCACCAGTATCACCACGGCCAGTGTCCGCTTCCTTGTCCCCTGTCGTCTCAGTCTGACCTTCTGCGGAAGGAGCAGCGGCAGAAGGCTCGGCAGTCACGTCTGCTGCTGGGGCCGGGTTATCGTCTTGCTCTGTCTTTACCTCAGGCTTCTCTTTCTCTTTAGCTTCTTTCGCTTTCCGCTCTCGTTCCTGCTTGGCAGCTTCCAGTACCCGGATCTCACTCTCCACCTTTTCTGCCACTTTGCGGGCGTCCAGCAATAAGTTCACCGAGTGGATCAGCTTCTCGAATTCCTTGCAGACCCGCTCCGTAGGCATCACCAGCCGAAGCGGTACTTCTAGCTCGGCGAGTGCAGCGGCAAGTTTCTGGGTCTGGACGTTGGACTTGGCCTGCGTCAGTTTCTGGGCACGATCACTGCGGAACTGAACGCCTGGAGCCAGACGGTCGTGATGCTGCACGCCATATTTAGCCTCTTCAGCCGGTGTGAGCGTTCTAATGTTCTGCTGGGCCTCTTTATTTGCTGCAGCTGCGGCTGCAGCTTTCTTGTTTGCAGGTGCTGCTGGTGCGTTGCTTGGGGTGTCGCCACGGCTATCACGAGCATTTGCATTCGGTGCTGGAGTCTGTGCTGCCGGGCTGGGTGCGGCACCCTCAGGGCCAAGTATAGAGCGTCGCTTCTTGCTCTTGTCGGCTTGGAGAAGGGTCTGAAGCAACTGAGACAAGCCTTGGCTGGACTGGTACATGGTGGTGTTGCCCACGCTAATGGGAACCTCCAGGCGGGAGTACAGCTCTTTGCGCTCTGCGATGAAATTTTGCTCATTTGCAGTGATACGCTTCAGTTCTTCCAGCAGGACTCCTTCCTCACGCACTGCATCCGCCGAGCGTTCCAACTGTAACGCGGCGAGTTCTTTTCGTGCCCGCTCGCGCTCGGGTTCGAATTTCATCATCTTTTCGTGCAGTTCGAATTCGGCCTCGGACATTTCCGATGGAGGGTGTTCTAGGGCAAGCATAGACGCAGCAATAAAGTAGTACCGTGCCTTCATGTGCTCCATGGTTCGGACTTGCCTGGTTGGTACAAGCGCGCTGTTGTTCGTTTCCGCATCGACGGGATGCGGCTGGAAGTCGTAGCGGTCGGCGATAATCACCCATCGTAGATTGTACTCCTCGACTAGGTCCATCAAATAATCTGTTTCTTGGCGCGTCCAGTCATCGCTCTTCAGATGTCGGTTATACTCTTCATCTGTGTATCGCCTCGGCACCCGAGCCTTAACGTTGTATTTCGCAAAGAGGTATTCCTGATCTGGTGTTGGCGGGGCACCTTCATCCTGTTTTGGTTCTTCGCCTTCTGTCTCTGGTCCCTCCAGCGCCGGTTTCGCGGTATCGATTTGTCGTTGCCAGTGACGTAGAACGAGTCCATCCGATCGAGCTTCGTTGGTGAATGGAGCCATGCACCTAGCAGGACAGGCGATCATCAGGATAAATTCTCACACTATAGGTTAAATCCAACATACCATGGACGAACTCTCAGCTTGCTCATCCATTTCGGGCGACCTTTGTATCGGTTCTCGTTGATGGCGATCGGGGGTGCTCTTTCACCTAGCAGGGCATAAAGTTCACGAGTGATACCCTCTAAGATATTATCATATTAAAACCTGGACCGAAAAAGATTACACACATATATATAAGGGCGCGTATTAGAGGGACCACCAACCGGGCCTCTTCTCGACGACCTTCTGTTTCTTATGCGGTCGGGGTTGGCCCTCCGCGGGCAAATCCAACATGTCGCGAACATCGGCGGCGGCCATGGCGGGTTACCACCACTCTTCGGGTTCTGGAAGATCACAGGTAAAGGGTTTGTTGGTATAGGTTAATAACTCGAATAAGGTCTCGAGGAACAGAAATGAAGGAGAAGGGGATAGAGAGGAGTATGAAAAGGATGGAGTGAAATAACGAGGGGAGGAGTAAGTATGAGGAGAAGGCGACCTGGACTGAATGAATTAAATGAATGGAGAATTCAATCCGCGCCAAGACCTCCGGCCGTTGCTGCCACATTGAGCATCAACATTCGGCCACCTCTTCCCTGTTTCACCTCTCCTCCTCTCTATCCCCCCAGAATTCCAGAACGCTTGCCATTCGGATCTCTTTCATAATGGCGTCGACATCCTCGACCTCATGGCTATCTTCCCTCCTGGCCTTCTGCGCCATCCTGTGCCTCTCAGTGCCAGTTAATGCCCTCTACTTCTATATTGATGGGCGTCAACCCAAATGCTTCTTCGAGGAGCTTCCCAAGGACACATTGGTTGTCGGTACGTTAGCAACCAATTGGTTTCATGTGCTTTTTTTTTTTTTTAGCCGTGTCTTAGATATTCTAATGCCTATGGTCAGGAACCTATTCCACACAGGTCATCAACCAACAGTCAACCACGTACTCCGTTGATTCCAGCCTGAAGATGCTCATTACCGTCGACGAGACATTTGACAATGACCACCGCGTCGTCTCCAAGCGCGATGGCCACACCGGCCGTTTCACCTTCTCCGCCGCTGATGCTGGCCAGCACAAGATCTGCTTGACCGCCGAGACGAGTGCCACGACGGGCGGCTGGCTGTCAGGTGCCCCCGCGGGCGCTGTCAAGGTGACTCTTGATATAGCCATCGGAGAGACCAGCAAGATCGAGACGGAAGACAAGGGCAAGATCCAGGACATCGTCCAGAAGGTGAAGGATCTCAACAGTCGGTTGCAAGATATTCGGAGAGAGCAAGTGTTCCAGCGGGTATGTCTCTTACGCAATGTCAACCTTTCCATACGTGCGCCTGTAGGACTTGATACTGACCCGGTTACTTTTTTTTTTAATTAATCTAGGAACGTGAGGCCGAATTCCGTGATCAGTCTGAAGCTACCAACTCGCGTGTTGTGCGGTGGACCCTGATTCAAATGGCTGTTCTGTCTGCTGCTTGCGCCTGGCAACTGTCTCATCTCCGTTCGTTCTTCATCAAGCAGAAGCTGACATGAAGGACGAGGTCATGGGGAAAAAGGGGCAATAGGGAAAAGAGGATGCAGTTGTTGTTCGGCGTACCTTGTATATGGGGTTATATTTGAGTTCTTTTCTTTTCCTTGATCGTCTATCTCTTTGGTTCGTCCGAAACATATCAATGGAAGTTCATGACAATTGGGATGTATCTGTGGGCTGGACGGCTCTCGATTCCTGGCCATAAGCTCGGTTTTGTTCAATGGTTGCTGGAATATGCCTACTCTGCCTGCCCTGCTAGTATTATATGATGCGAATGAGTCGATTGATAGATATGGATGTAATGACCCGCTCTATTTTGCATTTCTATCCAATATATGGTTTAGGTGTTTCGAGGATACCATCAAGCGAGTACGATAGAACATAGTGATATTATTTAATATATTTGGAACTCAATTGCTAATATTATCATTGAACTGTTGTGTATGTATCTATTTGCCACTGAGGCTTTTCTGTTTATTTTATTATATTTGATTTTAGAATTTATTGGCTTATTCTGTTTATTTCCTCTGGTCTCGGTGGCTCTCCAAGTCATGGTCATTATTGTGGACGGTATATCGTTCGTTAAGTACATCAGATCAGCACTTGGCGAAAAAAAACTCTCAATCACGTTTGTATATGCATTAAGAACCCCAAAAAATGATGTGGTATAAAGCGGGAACTTCAAAGGAAACAGGAGATTAGTAACTATAAGAAAAGAAAGAAAAAATGTGGCGGTCAATATTAGTCGACCCAACTATTTCATGCCTTCATTGAGTCATTGGTTTGTATCGCGGTATCACCGCAGCAGAAACTCATGATGAACCGCTCCAAGTCGGTCAGCTTATAGGGTTTAGTCATATAACCTTTCATGCCAACTTTCGACGCACGTCCCAGAGCATCGTCGGTGACATCTGCACTGACAGCAAGAACCGTCGGGGGTGTGGTCCGGACAGGTTTTGCCGTATGAGGGTCCGTAGCCCGCTGGTTGCCCCCAGGATTAGGGGGGATTTGACCGTGGTATTGGTCCACTAATTGAAGGATCCTTGAGGTAGCTTCGTAGCCATCCATTTCTGGCATCCAAAGGTCCATTAAAATGACATCCACAGTCTTGAGCTTCTTACGGTACTTGGGCGGTGGCTTAAGGACTGAGTGATCGTCCGAACCGCCATTCTGGCTCGTGGCTGGGTGGGAGCCACTCGTGGCCTCATCAGAGCGCTGCGATGCTAGAGCATCCTGCATAATCTGCACAGCCTCTCTCCCATTGCATGCCTCATAAACATCCCGGTAGCCAAGTCTTTTGAGCATGTTCACCAATACTCGTCGGTTGATCTTGTTGTCTTCCGCTACCAGGAACGTCAGTGGATGCTTCTCCCCGAGTTTACTGTCATAAGCATCTCCATTTATGGAGCCACCAAATGATTTAATATCGGGCACAGAGCGGGAATGTGTAGGCGTTCGCGAAGATGTCTCATCCGTGAGGCTGGGAGATGGTTGTTGGACTGGGGTCCGCATCGCAGGTGGTAATAATGCATCCAGCGCTGAGCTACTCGGCTGGTTCAGTCTCGAAGGGTCGCTGAGCTGGGGGGGGGTTAGAAGCTTGGCCGTGGGCGCAATTGGCCGGGTACATGGTTCAGATTGAGTGATAGGAATCCTAATCTCGAACTCTGTGCCACGATCAGGCCCCGACGTCGCAGAACGAACACAGATCAAATCGCCACCCATTTTCCTGGCCAAGCCTTTAGCTACAAGAAGTCCCAGCCCCAAACCATCTTGGCTCCGAGTCGTAGTTATATCCTCCCGAGCGAACGGTTTGAAAAGGTTTGGCAGAAAAGCCTCTGGAATCCCTGAGCCGGTATCCCGAACATTAATCAAAATATCACCAACTTTGCGGCCCCGTGTGGCAGAGACAGTGATCACACCACTTGTTGTGAATTTCACCGCATTCAGGAAAACACATGATATCAATTTCGCGAGGTCGCGATCGTCCACGAATAGGGTATCTGGCAGCGCAGTGTCTACTGACCAGTTTATCGTTTTAGAGGACACTTCCCCATTTGATGACCGAGAGCGAAGCTCAATTTTCTCCCCTAATTCAGTTCCAGTCGTCACCGCAAAATCAGGGCGGCCACCAACATGAAGCGATTCATTGATAACCAGACGGAGTAGATCACGGAGTTTTATAACTCGTAGCGCGGGGCTCTTAAGGTTGATATTGATGCCTTCCAGCAGAAGATGTGGCGCTGACCGTCGGACTGCTAACGATGGACGGGGATTCACCATGTTGGCCATGACGGCTTCAATCTGATGTGCCGGGGTGGCCTGGATTATTTTATCACTTTCAAGCACTGCGTTCTTGACATCTTCGCTTCGAGGAGATAGTTCTGTTGTTGCTGTAACACGCGGTATCTTCTGCTTCGGCGTCGATCCCACGGTAAATTCAGGCGGATTGCTTCGCCGCCGTTTGTACGGATTGATTCCAACGTTGGTGCCATCAGCAAAAATGTTCGGTCGATTTTCGCAAGTTGAGATTGGTGATTGAACAGGTCCACCGAAGAGATCGTTGTCCCGCTCCACTTGGGGTGTTTTAGGAACTTGCATGTTCATATCGTAGGCGTGAACAACATTATCAGCAGCTTCAACTGCCCGTCTTGCGCTGTCTGTAGGGGGTTAGCTTTTGGTGGTGGTATAATAAGCAGCCACAACAAACCTTGAACCATTTCAATGCTTTCTTTCAGAGATTGAAAAACATAACCTGCCCTTGGAGACGGTTTGCCTTGAATAGCCTCCCGTACAGTAGCATGCATGACATCCAACATTCCGACGATCCCCTGCATCGGCGTCCGTAACTCATGAGACAGACTCCGAGCAAAGGGTTTCAGGGGTTGCGATGAAAAATCAGGGTGTCCATATAAAGAGTTCACATACACATCATCGACGATTTTGTGGCCCTTGGATGGATTTTTGATATCTTTAGAAGGCCGGTCAGCCTTTGTCGTATCCTCTCGGATCCGCTGGACGACCAGATCTTCCAGTGAATACAAAACCATTTCCAGCAAAGGCCACGAGAGGCTGCGCTTCTGCAATCCTGACTCTGACCACATCAAGCCAAAGTGGGCAAGGCACTGGGTTTCTGAGAAAAGCGGGATTGCCAGATAGCCTTCTGCTGCGAATGGGAGCTGGTCTTGGTCAAATGACATCACGGATCCCAACTTTTCAGGGATCAAGCAAGGTTTCCCATGGTCCATATGAGACAAAGGGTTGCCTCCAGCAAAGTACCGGTGTCTGTGCAGTCCCACATTTTGATGTCCATCATTGTAGTAGAAGGCTGTACCAAACAAGCGAGGCTTATGTTCCTCCATAACACCTACAGTCTCATCGTCTCGAACTCTCCGGGCTACAAAACCATACTGTGCGTTGCAGAAGGAAGTGATACGTTCCATCAGTCGGCTCCAGAAGGACTCCAGGTCCAGGCCTCGGAGTTCTTGTTTTAATTTCATCAGTTGTTCGGTCGCCATACTTTGGTGGGCGCCAATATGTGAGCGATTTAAAGGGTCGGCCTGTGGGTCATCGTTGAGCAAGGTTGAGGCTGAGGTATCTCCGGAGAGACATTCGGATTTGCATGGGAGAAACGGTTTCGAACGGCCGGCCGATACGAAAGTTTTTGACCATTCGGATTCGACTGAATCTGACATGGTGTGGGACGGCTTTCACGCTTTGTCAAAGTCGCTTATATTGCGAGTCCCAAAAGCGAAGCTGTATTAGGGTATAGGAGGGCGCCAAAATAGCGTTGGGGGTTTAAGATTAGTTGCCCGATCACGAGGAGAATCTGTGGGCAGGACAAAACGCATGGCTTTCAATCTGAGAAAAGAGCGGAGAGGACTTGGTTAGTGGACAACCTTCGTCATGGGCAGAATGGAGGGTTTTAAAGATATCAAGGATCGAGTTGCTCTTGGTATTAGGTCTGTCGAGCACGTACACCACTTTGGCAAATGATGGACGGGTGTAACTCCAGTCGAGCTACACCGTATAGTCGGCGCTCTGCGCTGGGATAGCGCTCTGAGAAGAAATCGTGCGATGGTTTATCCTGGCGGTATAGATTGGTGGGGGTTTTAATGACTGCGGAAAAAAGGAGGGAAAGCAATGAGAACGAAAGCGAAAACGCGGAGTAAATGCTTGTCGCTCACGAAGTGGGTAAAATAAATCGAACCAAATTGACAGGGGGTATGCTCTAGTCCTTTAAGCCTTCTTCTGCCGATAACCTTCTAATCGCTGTTGAAAGTTCTCTTCTTGGTCGATGGATGGCACACAGTTTCCTCTCCCTGAGGGCACTGGCCAATTGCTGGGCCAGTGATAGTCGGCAGAAATCACCCAAAAAAGAAAATCCGACCACGCAAACGGAGAGAGACCCAGTTCTTGAGAATCTAGCCGGGGTGAGGGACCATCTGATGGTGAGATGGATATACTTTGACAGTCCCGCCCACAGGCCAAGATGAGGAAGAAGTGGGAGGATGGGGAGAAAAAGGTAAAGTCGGTCAGGTGCAGGAGGAGGGGAATTGAAGGAAACAGAAATCGTCTCCATTTCGTATGGGACCAATTTTGGACCGATCGCCCGGTCTAGACGCGGGGAGGCTTAAAGCCATACGCTGCGTGACAGTGATTCATTTGGAGTCTAGAATGTCCCCTGGGGATGAATTCTCAGCATCTCATGGACAGGTAACTTATATATGTTCGGCTGATGTAAATTTTTCACCAAAAAAAAAGGACTTTTTCTTCAGGGACCCTGAGTTACGAAAAAATAATAATAAAAATAGCGGCCGCATAGGTAGCGCATAAATCTTTAATGACCAGGATACGTATCGTTTGTTGGTACGGGAACATATTTATAGAACATCAAACCCTCTCGGATATTACCTCCATTGAAGAGGAACTATACCTACCAGGTTACCGGATTCCATGCCTCGAAACAACAAAACCAAAGGTAAGATAACGGGGAAATAAAATAGTCAGCCGGGCCATTAATGTGGTTTAACTCTCAACATTGATCTTCACCAAACTGCTCCAACCATCCGTTCCCATGCTTCACGTGGACCGAGGCTGTGATGGTCGACGTGACGTGACATCGTCGACCTATCGACATTCTCGGAGTCAACGCCATCGCAACTCTCAACTTACTGTAAAGTGATTGTAAACTCAGTTAAAACACAATGGCAAGGCCCTTTAGAATCTCCGTTTCAGATGCGCAACTTCATCATCTCCAGCAAAAGTTATCAGTTGCTACCTTCCCGGATGAACTGGACGATGCGGATTGGGATATGGGTGTGCCTCTGGGCGAGATGAGACGGTTGGTGACGTACTGGCGCGATGGGTTCAACTGGCGTCAAAAGGAACAAGAATTGAATGAGAGCTTGAATCAATTCCTCGTTCCTATAACCGTCACGGGATTTGGAGACCTGGATATTCATTGTCTGCACCACACTAGCCAGAATCCCAATGCCGTTCCGTTGCTTTTCATCCATGGGTGTAAGCCCGACTCATACAGTTTCCAATAAACTCAAATCGGAGCTGATCGGTACATTGTAGGGCCCGGAAACTTTTTAGAAGCGACGAAGCTTATCCCATTGTTGACCAAAAGTGACGAAACTTACCCAGCATTCACCGTGGTGGCGCCCTCATTGCCCAACTTTGGCTTCTCATCTGCAGTGAAAAAGGTTTGAAGATATACCCAATTCGTAAGTATATTTGTAAAAGTAAACTGACGTCCTCTAGAAAGGGTTTGGCCTGGTTCAATATGCGGAGGCAATGCACAATGTCATGCTGGCTTTGGGCTACAAAGATTATGGTCGGCCGTAACCTTCCCCGGCCAGACCCATGGATTCAACACTAACCTCTCTATAGTTGTGCAAGGCGGTGATTGGGGAAGTATCATCGCTCGTGTCATGGCAAACCACTACTCGGACCACATCAGGGCCGTTCACCTGAACTTTGTACCGGTGATTCCATGGAAGAATCCTTTAGTCTTTCTTCGATCCCTCCTTACCATCCCCTTCTCAACAGATGATAAGGCCCACCTATCGGCTACTTTGGACTATTTGATGAAAGGAAATGCTTACATGCGCCAGCAAGAGACTCGTCCGCAAACGTTAGGCTACGCCCTTCATGATAGCCCCGTGGCGTTGCTCGCCTGGATTTACGACAAATTACACTCATGGACCGATAGCTATCCGTGGACGGACGATGAGATTCTCACCTGGGTGAGTATCTACTGTTTTTCGTTAGCTGGACCCGCGGCGTCAGTCCGGATCTACTACGAAGCGGCACGGAATGATGCTTCGTCCGCTGGACCCGGAATGTCCACGGCTGATGCTATCTCGAAACCCACTCCTGGTAACGTCAAGCTCGCGGTGGCTCAATTCAAGAAAGAGTTGATTCAGGTACCCATGTCGTGGGCCGGCCTGGCCGGTTCTGTCGTTCGAGCCAAGAATTTTGACTGTGGGGGCCATTTTGCAGCGTGGGAGGTGCCAGAGCTCCTGGCAACCGATTTGAGAAATTTCTTGGGAAGGAATGGACAGGCGTACGGAGCTGTGTCAGGAAAGGATGGGTACTGACCACCTGCCTATCGAATGCAGGTCAAATGAGTCTTCTAAGAGTTAGGCCGTAGATGATCAAGGCTCTGGGCACAACTCAACAGAACTAGGGCTGTGAATCAGGATGCGGAAATCTAGGCTCTAATTCCTTGAATTTCCGCCCTTCATATGTGCTCGCTGTGTATTGTCTCGCCTTAATCGATGATATGTAACATTAAGTGGAGACCTTAGACGCCGAAAGCTGTTCTCAACCAGGAAATATTGCAATCGTGGCAATGGAGCGTGAAATTAAAGACCTGAATAACATAACAAAAAAGCGCCAACGTAACTCTTCTAATCTTGTCTTCCCTTGAGTAGCCGCTTGGTCACCTTATCTTTCTCTATGATGTACACCTGGGCACCCCAACCGGAGAGTGCGTCTCTGTCAACAGCACTGAGGAGAGCCTGGGAGATGGTTTCGAACAAGTCCTCGGGGGCCTATACAGTCAGTATGATCCTCAGCCAAGATCGGAATCCCACGCGCAAGACATACCAGATCCGGCTCCCATAAACTCTCACAGGTACCAAACAGCTGGTCACTAGCTGTCCCGCTGACAATGAAATCCTTTGCAAAGTCGATACATCCAATACTATCAAAACCACAGATAAATGGCTTGCCAGTTGTGCTGTTTATACCCGCAACGACGGGACTGACGAAGAAAGGTCCGAATCTTTTCTCGTACAGTGATGAGCTGACCAAGTTGGCCAAGGTCTGAGGAGCAATGTGCCGTTCCTCACGCAGGCGGTACATGTTAACCTTGTAGCGGAAGAGGTCTGAGACGGTCGCGACATCGGTTGCCAGGCCGGTCAGGCCAAGGAAGGTCGATGGGCTGTAGTTGAAGATCTTGGGGAAGTTGTTGGAAACGGTCAGGGCCTGCATACCGAGTCGAAGATCGCAGGCAATTGCAACGCAGTCCTTGCCCACCATGGCGACGCAGGCACCGCCGTCTGCAGAGAGAAGGATTAATATTTAAACTCGAGTCAAACAGAAAGATGAGGAAGATGACATACTGATATCGAAGGGCGAACTCTAGAGGGATTGTCAGCTTGCTCATTCAGGGAACCAAGGGTGGTACAGAAGACATACCATGATTAATTTGGGAGAGTAAAAACCGAAATGGAAGCAAGAGGGGCGAGAGAGGTTCGATAAGTGAGACACAACAGGATGCGGAGGACTGAGGGTTGGAGGGGGAAGCGTGAGGTAGTGAAGGAGAGGGACTGATGAATGGTTGAGTTGAAGCTCATTGCTGCCAGCACGCGTGGAGCCGCCGAGCTTTCTGCCGATGACGATGCGCCCGCTGCCTACTGATCTTCCCGCATCTACTACACCTCGTCTAGGATTCTAATCTCCAAACATCAACTCTTTCTGTGTGCTTCTATTCTTTTCTCTCTCTCTTATTGACCTACTTGCTGATTTAAACCTCTATCCAAAGCATACAACAGACAAGAAACCTGGAAGCCGACGACACCCACATTCAACCCTCAACTTTTGACACCAACCCCGCAATATTAAAATAAACATTCTCAACTATGAGCGCTCATGTCGTAGTCCTCGACTCGACAGCTCGGAGGGCTACAATTAAGACAACACCAGGAAAGTATCTCACCGATGTTTTACAAGAGGCTTGTGTAAAATTAGGTGCAGATGCGAGCCAATATGGATTGAAGTAAGCATTTACTTCCATGAACCCAATATCAAGCTTTCGGTCAAGGGACTAACTCTGTTTCAAGATACAAAGGTAAAGAGGTTGACCTGTCGCTATCTTTCCGTCTTTCCGGGCTCATTCCTGGCGCAAAGCTGGAGCTGGTCCAACTCTCACGGTCGCCATCCGTTGTCACCGTCGCGCTACAGCTACCGGAATCAGAAGCTCGTGGGGCCTCTAATGTGCGCCTTATGGATAAGTTCCCAAGCACAACATCGCTATGGTTGATATTGCGTAAGTTTGAAGCTGGAGTTGCCGGGAACGCATCGATTCGGAATCTAACGGCGCGAGGGATTCCTGTTACGGGAAACGGGGATAATGGATCAGGACGCTTGTTCTACGAGACGCCAGTGATTCAAATATTGGAAAGGGAGCTGTCCACATTCACCGATCTACAGAAGTCGCTGGCCCAACTCGGGTTCAATAGCGGAAACGTGTTATTGAGATTGAGCTTTCGGAGGACAGAGGACCCATTAGAAGTTGCTATGAGCAAGATTCAAGAATACTTTAAGTCATCCGACGACACGGCTCCCCAGTCACAGCAGCCATCTACTCCGGCAGAGCAAAAGCAGAGAGTCGACGGACCCAGCCAACAAGAACAAGAACAAGAGCCGCCAAAACCTGCATCAAATGCACCACCTCCTGCATCTGTTTCCCCTGAACAACCCCAAAACCAAATTCCTTCATCTGCCCCATCCGCTCCTGCTGAACCTTCTGAGCCTTCTGAACTTGGAACGACCGTTTCCTCTCGACAAGTAGCGGTCTTTGCCCCTCCATCCAGCGACACGCCACAGTCCGCAAAGACCGCCTATAATGAAAGTGACTACATTCCTTCGGTAGACCATGCACAGGCACACCAACGTCGGCTCAACGCGGCATCCCAGAATAAACGCCTCCTATCTGATGCAGAGATAGCCGCGAAAGCTGCAGCAGAAGAGGAAAAACTTGCAGCTGTCAAAGAGGTGGACGTCAAAGTCCGACTGCCGGACCAGAGTCAAATTGTGGCCAAGTTCGGACGGCAAGATACGGGTAAATCACTCTACAGTTTTGTAAGGAATTGCTTGGCAGGGCCTTTTGCTGGAGAGAAATTTATCATCACAACTTTCCCCGGTGGTGGCCAGAGTGGAAAGAAGCTACACAACGTGATCCCGGACTCCGATCAGACTTCACTGATTAAGGATCTCGGTATGGTTGGCCGAGTCCTTGTCAATTTCTCCTGGGATGCAACAGCTTCTCAAGCTGCTCGGCAGAGCCGCAGAGATCTCCTGAAACCAGAGTTACGGACTCAAGCGAAGGAACTCAAGGTTGAACAACCTGCAGATGTGATGGACATTTCTGAGGATGCGGTGCAGCCGAAGTCGGGACCTGACCGTCGAGGAGAGAAGTCAAATGGGCGCAAACCAGGAAGCCTACCCAAGTGGTTGAAGCTACCCGGGAAGAAATAGATAAGAGATATACGGATTATGCTGGTACCTTAAGTGTTACCTTCATGTTATGTCTTCTAACTTACGATTATGAGTAATGTGATAATAATGGCCCTGATGTCCTGTAGTCAAATGTAGATTCGACGCATGGGCCGCGTCACAATCATGTTCTGGAAAGATGCATATATCATGCTTGATTACTCCCTGGAACAGCAGTCTACAGGATAACTTTCCAGCCAGATGTTACCACCAGCTTCATACATGGTGACCAATCAATGGCCATTAGGCCAGAGGTAGGCCTACATAAGCCGGTTTGAAGAGCATTTCGAAGTAGATTAAAGGTGAAAGAAACCAAGTCCCAGTGGTATTGCATTAGAATCAGAGATCCATTTATGTTTTTTTGTCCAATTGTCCACGCCTATGGAATCATATCCCTTGCCTCCATTCCTACATCTCAGGAGAGATAGAAGCAAAGAAGGTAGGTCGGGTTGTCATTTTCCCCCTCCCCATATGGACAGAGTCTCCCCCACACTCCATGTGATCGGCCACCAAGACTCACTTCATCGTTTCGTTATCTCATTCCTTTCTTTGGCTAATAGGAGAAAGCTTTATTGGATTGAATGGGAACGAATTTAGTGACCAGTAACACGACGGGACTCAGCGATGACACGCTGCATGTCCTCAACCTTTCTCTTGCCACGGCCGAAGGTACCGAGCTGTAGTCGAGTGTTAGCCTTTTCTGCTTTGGACGATGAGCTGGAGATCGCCCCCGGCTTCCTTCCGCTCTGGCCCAGTATGGAAATTCGATAGTAAACCATAATCGACCCCAGGATCAACCAATGATAACTTCCGAGACTATCCGGCCCAAACCAGAGCGGCGCCAGCAATCTCTGCCGAATTGAAAGCATGATGACGGAATCGAACGTACCCTCTTCTTGGCGAGCTTACGAGCACGCTTGTCCTGAGTGTTTCTCAGGAGTTCGATGATACGACGCTCATAGGGGGCAAGACCGACAACCTCACGAGCGATGTCACGAACGAAGGCAGTGCGGCGGGAAGACTGGCCCTTGGTGCGGCTGACACGGGTCTTGGGGGTGTTGAGGGGGGTGGTTTTCTATAACGAAGAGCATCCGTTAGTCTCTAGTGTCTTGTTTTCCTCCGCATGTTATCTGGAACATCAAAGTCGGCTTTTTCTCAGATGTCGAGTGGTTGCTGAATACTGTATTCTTCCGAATCACGTAAAAATTTGCCCATGTCGCTTGGTTTTCCCGATTTTCCTCTCCTTTCCTCTCTCACACTTCCGTCATGTGTTATCGAATTTTTTTTTCCCGTTCCCCGGCAATATCCAGCCATTCAACATCCACTCGACAACTGAGAGCCGTTCAAAATCAAATATAGCACGGATAGGGGAACCCACATGGCCCTTGTTCAGACCGACCACAATTCCGGAGCGTTCCTGGGCCATCTCGACGGTTGGACTGGTTTGGCGACGTGGTTGGTGAGGGAGTGTCGAAGTCGATGGGCGTCTCGGTGCGGATAGAAGCGCGATGGACTCTACACGGTTTTGGTTGGCTCAGACGGCAGTGCGTAGCGAGTGTTAGGGCTTTGCTTAGGGCTTGTTACCGGTCTGGGTTAGCGTATGGCTCCATGAACGGGTTTCGGTGCCTGAGGTGTTTATCGCTATCAACTATCAAGGCTCCGATAAGGGTTCCATATACATAGTAGTACTTGCATATCGTCTCTCAGAATCTTTTAGTAAGTATTTAATTCTCATGATTCGTTTTTTATATAACTATTATTTCCTATAAGTTTGCTCTGGCCCTGATTCTACGTCCACCTCGACAGTCTTCAATATCCCTCGACTTGGACTATCTCCAGCCTTGGAATGGCCCTCGCGGCTGTTTTCTGCCGGACTGGCTTCGGCCGTAGTATAGCAAGTCGTTTCATATGTCTTCCCACTGTGATTGCCACGGCTTAGCATATCCAGGTTATTCCCCGGAAGTAAATCTGTAAGGCTAACATTTTGTTGAGGTTGAACTGGAAAACGTTTTGTCTCTACCGTTTTCTTTGAAGTCATAATACTAGAGCCGGACCCAGTCGTACCTTGCTCTGAGAAGAAGTATTTTGTTTTCTGGGAGAAATGTCGCAGGAAAGTGGGTAATGCCGGCAAACAACTTGCAATGATACCTGAAGCGATTTCGGCGGCACTATTGTCGATATTAGTTGCTAGTGAGGGAACATAGAACTCTAATCTACACTTACGTCCATAAGAATTCTGGAAACCAGACAAAAGTGTTGTCGGTGGCCGTGCTATTTGGGATGCTGACCACCAGACGCATGACACTCGATATGCAGCCACTGTTTGTTCGGAAGCATTCGTCTCGTTAGCCATTGGAGGGTGCGTTTAGCGATGGGAAGAGGGTCTTACAAGACACCTGCAACGAAAACGGCAGAAGTACATATTTTCTTCTTGGGCGTCATTTGCAGACGCCATACACATATAATCGGCAGTAAGAGAATTAGAAAATCGGATATTACGTTGAAGATCGAAGCAGCTAGGATGGGGCCATTGATATTGATGCAGTGACCTGGCACATGCTCATCCCAGATCTTGGATCGTGGTGTGCATTCGAAGATCTTGAGGATTGTGTCGGCAAAATAGAACAGGAAGTTGAGCCAAATAAGCAGTTGAATCAAGAAGTACGTGACGCCCTTGACAGACGGTGCGAATACACGGAGAAATAGAAGGAGTATGGATAACTTGGTGATGAAGATGATTGGCCCATATATGATCTGGGATGCATTTGCTAACTAGTGGTTATCAATACGCGGGGTTCTTACTATTGCGAGATAGCCACTTACCTTCAAGAACTCACGGAGATCTGATGGAGATACTTCCCACCGATGGAGGCCGCTGCCATGTTTGCCTGCCTCAAAAGTCATGACAGCATAAACTATTAATCCCAACTACGTCTCCCATGAGCAGGTTATTCTCCGAGAGCAAGGGCCCGCAGACATTGCATTAAGACACATACCCAGGCGAAGAAACAAGTAACTACAGATGGCAGTTAGTGAATATCGATCTCTCTGAAACCTTGCCTTGGTATACGTACGATCTTCCCACCCCGGAGCTTTAGTGATCAACAGCTTTGTGTACATGCGCATACAAACACAACAGGTACTAACCGAGATGCATAATATCTCAGTAATGATGTCCCACCTTTGCGGTGAATGTTCGTGATCATATGTAGGGCTCATATCTGAGCATAGGGTTTCATAAACAACGAACCGAGTTGATTAAGATGGCAATTCATGGACGAATCTAGACATTGAAGGCTTGTTGCTTGTACACTAAAGACAAAAGAGAGAAAGGAATGACAGGGAAAAGAAGAGAAGTCACACATTGATATGGAGTCGATTGCAAACGTGGACCAAATACTTCCGCTGAGTTCAAGCAGCGTGTTAAGCGTAGATAACTGAACGTCAGCACGGTAAGAATAGAAGCAACTGGAGAGCGTGGGGGACATATCTGCTCTGGAAGTAAGGAGACTACGTGCACTGCCGCTTACTTGCACCAACTCATGACTCCCTTTTCAATGGAGTAAGGCAGTAAAATTTCACCGGTAGCAAGGGGCCCTGCTTGTTCATCCTGGAGGTTGACAAACCACAGGAGAGGAATGTTCCCATTTGTGGTAGTCGTGCAACCCAAGAAACCCAGGCTGGGGGGTATGTGTAAATGCCATGGTAGTAGTGGGATAAGCACCAGGCTGACTGGGGTGGGAAGGCGTGGTGAGGAACCAAGGGATAGAGAACGTAGTCGGTACCCTTACAGAAGGGGATCAACATTCCACACCTCAGCCTCGTGCCAGGAAAAAGGAACCCTTCGTATTCGTTTCATTCTACAAGCCATGTGCTTAGTACCTTGTATACCTCATCGCAGTAATTGCATTTTGTTATGTACCTTGACCACTCGCCTCCGTAAAGACGGGGTTGAATAGATGTACCACCCATCTATGTAGGGTTTTCTATAATATGTAAGTATAATGTTGTTTCTATTGCGGCGTACATGGTCAACAATCCAACTCGATCAAATCAGGGCCCGCTGTCACAGCGACACGCGCAGCAGCCCGTCGAGCCCGTCTTCCCAGCTTTCCATCAATTCGCCGCAGAACATCTCCAGCGCAGCCATATCAAATGTCTTATCTAATTCTGCCCGAAGTTGCGCACCATCCTCACCATCGCCAGAACCGCCCACCACCAAGTCAATCAAAGATCCGAGAACGCCCGGCTCAGAGATAGCTGATTTTAACGCACGAGCGTTGGACCGAATGCTTTCATGGACTTGGCGCGTGGAATTGGCTAATCTCTGTACACGGTCCTTGGGGAGTTTGGCAGCCTTGGTTTTCTTCGACGCAATGGATGTTATGAGTGAGAGCGCCTTAAGTGACTCAAGCACCAGGTACAAGTCGTGGAAGGACCTCCAGGTTGGGGCAGATGATTCATGCTGCTGCAAGGAAACTGCAGTCTGCGATACAAGCGGGGAGATCTTTGGACCGTTCAAGTCTAGACCTTCTGACTTGGAACTTAGCCATTCCTCCACCTGAGTTAAGCAGCTCTCGACCTCTTCAGGAGTGACGAACTTCGAGCCATTCAAAAAGGAAACCACCTTAAGAAGGCTCAGATTGATCCTGACGCTTTCAATCTCTGATGAAGTCAATTCAGATGATGCTTCCGACCCTGCGATATCTTCGAAGCTGGGCAGATTGAGTTCAACAGACACCGGCTTTTGAACTGCCATATTCTTGAGGTTGCTAAACAACTGATCCGTTATCCTCGCGGACGCTACCCATTGTTCCTGTTTCTTGTTAGTCTTCTCTTGTGGTCTCAACACCGATCAGGGATAAACGTACCCGTGGAAGTGGCCCCAGGCGCACCCGTTCCTCGAAGGTTGGCTGGTTGGCGGGTTCACAGTTCATGAATGCATCAAATACACGCTGGTCTATCAAAGGAGATGAGTCCCTTGCTGTAGAATAACTGTTAGCGTATGGTCTACTGTACGGGAGTATTCTTGTACCTACCAATTTCATCATACCGGCCCATCGGATCTCCGCCGGCCAGTCTTTGCATCCGTCTGACGTCTAATGCCCACATCCTGCGACAAACACTATATTTTAGGCGCCTCTGAAGCTCTATGGTGCCTTCTATATTTACGTAGCTTCCCAGATCTAACCCACTCGACCGGTGCCTGACTGTCGTGACCTCCGCCGTTCGATAGAAGTTCAGGGCCTGAACAAATGCAGACTGCGGGTCGAAGTCTTTGTACTCTGCTCCCTCAATTGGAGGCGCCGAATGTGGGTGGATCGTTGCTAGGCGAGTGAAAAGGTTGTGAGCAACTGTTTCGAACTGCATTTGTTTAACAGAGAGCTTGCTGAAGGTCTTGAGAGCGAGAGATCCGGCCCCGAGGCGTAAGTAGATACGCACAAGAAGTAACAATGCTTGATAATTATGAGGAGAATCCAACAAGAGGCGCTCTAGGATAGCAGCGGCGCGAATAAGGATGGTGTCTGGGATTTGATTCTGATTACCAGAAATCCATGTTCCGCTGAAGCGTATCAAGCTCATAGCAGCTAGCAAACATAGGTCATCACTTGGCTGACTTTCAATCGTGGACGGGCCTGAGCTCCGTTCTGGACGATCTGCCTCACGATAGACTTGGAGACAGCGCGAGATGAAGTCCTCAACTTGTGATTTGGAGATGCTAGTCTCATTAGTTGACAATATGAAGCAATATTCGAGTTTAAGGGCATTGATTGTTGCCACACCCTTGAAAGGGTCGTTCTTCACCTGCTCGGGTGTGTCAGCTTGGAAATGAAAGACACGGATATTGTCTAGAGCATACATTCTCCTCTTGACCTTTGAAGGCATATTCCACAAATTTTGACAGAGCTTCCTTGTCTAGTTCTGCCAGGTAAAGCTGCAGGTCGCTAAAGCAGTAAAGCTTATTCTTGTTCTTGTTGAAATATTCTTGGCAAGTAGAGGCAAGATCCTCCGTCTTCGAATTGCCAGCGAGAACGCCCGAATGAATCAAGTCTAGGCGAGCTAGTTGTGCATTGCGAGATTTGGGTACGGCTTCAAGGAAATCGCCAATGAACTTTTGGGTCTCGGTAGTGGTTCTTCGAAGATGGTCAGCATACAACTTTCAGATTCTGTTTCTTCTCCGTTCTTCCTCTATTGATGGAGCAACATACTCTTGGGTATTGATGTTTCGGGTTGAAACAACAAGCAGTTTCCAAACTGCCCAGTCGTCACGCTCCTGGAGAGCCTTTTTTTCAGCCTCATTACTAGGGATTGCAAGTAATTCCTTCGCGTAGGATAATCCTTGCGTCCACATCTCCGCTTTTTCTAGGCTGGAGAGCTTCACCCCAACGAAGGACCAGTCGTTCTGGATGACTCGCGAGCTTAGTCCAAGGTTCTCGCTGTCGAGGATTTTTACAATCTCATCATGACGTCCCTGAGACTCAAAGATTTTAACAAGCAGCAATAGCTCCTCTGGGCCTTGTATGGCTCTAGGAGGGCTGAGCAGCTCTTTCTATCGTAATTGTAAGTATCACAACAATCAGATGCAAAGAATAGGATCAAGAGCACATAAAACATACTGGATCAGAAGGAACACTGTCAGCAGCTTTGGAAACCATGCGATAAGCTAGTGTTCCAAAAAGTTTACGGTCGATTTCCGAACTGGCTTGATCGGTAGCGACGAGATGACTGAGGAAAATGGCCCAGAGGTGGTATTTCCGCGTCTTGGGGAAATTGCTCTGGAGCGTCATAGCGGCCTGTTATCCAATCCCGAGAGATTAGATTTGATTTATTACGATACCCGAGCTCAACAGTTACAGACCTTTTGCGCTGATTTCCAATCGTCACCTTCAAACGCATACGTAAACCATCTCATTTGCAGATCTAAATCTTGTGGTTTCGCTTTCGAAGCCTTTTCCCATATAGTCTTCATAGTCTCTGCCTGATCGCCCATTCGTTTCAGAGTCTGGTAGAGAATGTCGAGGGTATCGAGATCGGTAGCTGGTGGCTCGGCCTTGCACAAATTGAGAGTCTCCGCTATACCACGTTGGCGGTGGGTTTCGTCTGCATGACGATACAATATGTGAGCTTTCCATGCCTATGTAGAGTGTACGCATTTGAATTAGCAAGATGTAATAATGTGGCCGCTATGTGTGACTGTAACCTCAAGAGCATGCGCCGCACCACTGGTGTTTAAGTATACGTGATTATAAATGGTCTCATAGGGTGCTAACCTTCAAGAACTTTGTATCTTCTCCCTTCTTCATGCGTTTGTCAATCAGCTGCAGGGCCTGCTTCAGATTTTGCCCGTCAATGGCATCTTGAATTTGTTTGTTCCGCCGGTAGAAGACGGCGTCATTGGTTGACATGGCGAGCGAGAGAAGATCAGATCTAGCACTAGATCAATGCTGATACCGGTTGTATGTGGATTCCTATTTTGCAGTAAGGGATCGGCGTTCGTATGCTGCGCAACCAAGCACAGCACACGATGTGCGGGGAAGATAGGACGGCGGGATAATGAGGGGAAGAAATCCTGAGGAACAAACGGTGGAAATAGTTTGGCAACAGCGGCGGGAGTGAACTGAAAGGCGGTGGATCGATAATAACCTACCTAATGGGTGCCAATGGAGAGTTTAAAAACCAATCATTACCTACCACCTTAAGCGCTGCATTTCCCATATCATATGATAAAAAAATAAAAAAAAAAGTAAGAAAATAAATAAAACCAGTGTTCTAATAGCATACTGAGCTTGTCCTCTAGGCATATCAAGGGTTAAGACGGATATACGGAATTGAGTATACATTAACCTTTTCTTCTAAGATTCAACATGATAACGTTAAGGTTCTAACACATAGCAGAAAATCTTACCAATAATTGCTTAAGCATTGTAATGGTACAAGCATATAGTAGAAAGATTTTCTTCCTAGAATTGGTAGCACAAACAGGGTTATAGTATACAAACTTGAGGACGTAGCCCGAAAACCCTGGTCAAGACAATTGGAATTTCCATCCCCCCTGCCAAAAAGAAGCAGATGAGGAAAACAAAAAGGAAATATGAACATCTAGGATAAGGAGGCAAGCTTATGTGCCAACAGCCTTGATGCAACTAGTATGGTTTTGCCCGAAACGGTTAATTGCCCAGTCTCTTACAAGTATCTTATTAGGTACCGGAGATATTGGTCGCCTAGCACTTCAGATACCGTGAAGGTTACCTTCAAGAAAACATGCACTATTCGCCAACATAGCTCCGGTAGGCCTACCCAGAAAGTTTTTTCTGTGTCAACTGTGATATCATCAGTCAAGGACTAGGAGATAGAAGAGAAATTTCAAATCAAACTAGCTTGAGAGATACATGAATACATACCCATTGCTTTTTGCAGTCACGGTAAGCCCTGCCATACATTTGAGTCAGCTACAGCTTGGAGTGAAAACGTGGCAGTCAACCTGGTAATGCTCCAGGCTACTAGCTCGCCGATAGGAGGCGAAGATCTATCTCATTGAGCTCAAAAGTTAATACTCACTGAAAGTAGTCATGGCACATCTCCCGATCGAAATTGTTCCGCTTCATACATTTCAAACTCCGATCTGCGAAATCTTGGCATGGATCATAGTACTCGCTTGCACTCTTGCTGGAATATGGAGTATATTATTAGTACAATTGCAGGAATAAAATGAGAATAGTAGTGAGAGGGGAGATAGAAAATAAAATAAAAAAAAGAAAGGAAGGAAGAAAGAGCTCAAAGGAATCAAAATGAATAGTGTAAGTTCCAAAAATCAAGCCTCAGGCTTTATGATATGTGAACCTTTATTCAAGAGGATATGAGTAGCTTGACTCAAAATAGGATCACATTTAAAAGCTATGAAGATGAGGATTATGATGCCAATTTTTGGCATGGGATACATCCATAGGACACGCTTCGGGCGAGGACCATGTAGAAGATATCTGGGCGACCTACTTAGTGAATCTCTGCTCCGTGCTTGGCCAGGAGTTAGGATGGGATGATTCTGATTGTTGATCTGATTTAGACGACATGATTGTAATGTCAAAACTAGTTAATTGTATATGATTGACCCGGGCGACGGCGTTGGACGGTATAGGCGATCAAGTGGTGTGGTTCGTCGTAGTATGTACGTTTGTTCCTGGAGAAGTTTGGCCCCACAATTGAAGGTCTTGGCACAGGGGTCTTTTTAGTCATGCTGCCCATTTGTCGTTCCGAGTCATACTAACTTCTAGAGTAATCGATGTAGCTAGTAACCTACCTAGCGGAGCAGGCTCCCGGTGGAGGCTAACCATGGATAAAGTGGAAGACTTGCTCCCGGCTGAAGCGCCGGACTTGCATAATATCACACCATTACGCGCATCTAGCCTTCTTAGCGCTAATATCGTCTTATGTTGTTGGTGACAACCAACCTCCCACGAAGCTGGAAAGCGGAGGAAGTGCAGTAGCCTGGAAACAATGTGGGATTGAATATTGAATTACTAGTAATCCGCCTTGATGCTGTCGCGGTGGGTTGATGCCAGCGGTTATCGGAGGGGGAGGAAGACCCAACATGCTTTACAATGGACCTAACAAACCTATCTCATATGATTTATTCATTCATTCATTTATTTTGACTTTAATTTTTCCCACCCTAGTCTTTTGATATGTTCGAATCGTAGTACCTAGTCTACCAACAAGAGTTTCGCCCCCGGAGTAACGACGATATACTGGAGCAGAAGAGAAAACAATTTACAGCCTTTTCGACTTTTTCATTGCGCTTTACCGGTAGTTCTATGAGGGGGAGTGGTGACAGCCACCCTGTGTTGCAAATTTTTGGGTGACTGTATAAGCGCGGACCACGTAGCCTGAGATAACAGGGATGGAATATGCAGGTTGGAGGGTTTGTTGGCTGCGAGGAGAGATGTGAAGGATTTCATGATATGATTGATGGACAGCATCGGCTTCCATGTACTAGAGAGGGACTAAAGTAAACTTTAGTCCATTCCGGTGGGGAATTTGATCGGACGGGACTTTAAACCCAGCGTCTCGAGTGTTTGTTCGGTTTGCGCAAAAGCTTCCGAAAGGAAAAGAAAAAAAAGGTAAGGCATGGGCGCCTGCAGACCAATAGTGATGGCTTCTTGTTTTCCTTCTTCGTTTTGCTTTACTTTCACCCCCAACATATTGCGATTAGACATTTAAACGACTTCAGAAGCGCCGTTCATACATCCGTCTCTTATCGCCTACCTCATCCTCTCATCCTCAGTTCAGAAGTAAACTCCGAGTCCGCCCCCCCCCACCGTCATGCCAGCGACACCCTCCCTCATTTAAAGAACGAGTCCATCTACCTCGCCACTACCTGTCGTGGCACGTCTTCTTCCTCCCAGCTCACCGGCGAGTTGTTCTTCACGAGAACTTCGCGAAGCGATTCCCAAGACAAAAGAAAAACTCTTTTTGCTCCTCCTTATCCGGATCTGTTCCAACAACTTTGCGCAAATGTCTAAGTCAACTCTCGTCGGAGCCGCGTCCGGAAAAGGTTCCGATAACACAAGCACGACGCTTGGTAATGATGTCTCGGGTGTGAGTCTTGCCATAAAATATCCCGAAGGAAGTGGCACTAAATTGCTTCTTATCCAGCTTTCCGAAACATTACAAGGACATGTTGATGATATCCGCGCGCTCTTACAATGTGGCATCTGTATAAGGCCATTATACGAACCCTTCACCCTTACCTGTGGACATACGTTCTGCTATAGTGTGTGTGGCCCTGATTTATATGACCCTCTTGGAAGAGTGCTAACCCTCCGGACTTTAGTGTTTAACGTCTTGGTTTGCTGGCGGGAGGTCCAATAAAACATGCCCCGACTGCCGAGCCCCGGTAAAAACGCCACCTGCCCCTGCATACCTGGTAAGTACCTCGAAGGTTCATTTAATACTCATTCAATGCCCGGTGTATCTGACGCGCTATAGGTCCGTGCTGTCGTCCAACTATTCACGAGTCGTGCAGAGCTTTTAGAAAAAGGAGAGACGACGGCCGAGCACGTGTGCCATCAGCGCGAGGAAGCCGAAAAGTTGGAGAATGATAAGAAGAACACACATCCGAAAGAAGGTGGATTATTCCGGGGTACATTTAACAAAAAAATCCCCGTTGCGCAGCCCATCGTTGACTTGGAGGACAATGTCGTTCGCTGCCCGCGCTGTTCATGGGAGTTGGAGGAAGACTCGAATTGCGCACAATGTGGATATCGACAGGATGAAGAGTCGGTGACAGATGCATCGGATTCGGCTTCGTCCGATTCACTTTTAACCGACTCGGAGGAGAATTCTGAGATGACAGACTATTTAGATGACGAACTTGAAGATGGATTTGGTGAACTAGACGATGCCGATTGGACTAGTTTCTATGATAGGGTTCCTGTTCAGGAGATAGTTTTCGATCTTCCCCGTCATCTATACGGCTTACATCGCCAGCATAATCTCGCTCACCCATCTCATTCACACCACCCTGCCTTTGCGCACAATAACCACTACAATGATGCCTCTTCAGCAGCTCACGACAGCGAAGACTCGGAAGATGACGACTTGGAAGATACGGACATGGACTCGTTTATTGACGACGATGAACATATTGGCGAGCAGGATTACGACTCAGAGTCGGACAGATCTACGGTAGTCGGGGGCTCTGAATTCCCATACTTCTCGAATCAATATGAAGTCCAGTTGAGCTCAGAGGTAACCACGTCGCAGGCTGACGACGGTACCGATAATGGTCTAGGTGAATTAGATGAGATTTCGGATAGTGAAGGGGAAGATGAAGAGGAAGAGGAAGATGATGAGGACGAAGATGATGAACCTATCCGGCCCCCCGTAGCCGGGAATCGGCGCCGCCTATTTCCAGCTTTTAGTAGGGTACCAAATCCACCTGCTCTGTCTAGTCGAGCCCCGCGAGCGTCAAACGTGGATCCATTTGCGATGCGCCGGCAGGTATCACGCAGTCAAAGTGTGACTACTGCAGGAACTTCTGCGTCGAATGCGATAAATCTGGACGATGATTCTGACGAGGGCCCAGTTCGACCGTTCCGGAGGAACTGTCGGCATGTCGCTCGTTGACATAGTTTGCCTTTACATCAGATACGATTTAACGATAATCCCGGATCATTTTAAGGCGGATCTTATAGAACTCGTTATCTACAGCTTTTTCAAAGGAACCTAATAGGAGTGGGGCGGAGAACGGAATAGGCTGCATTAATGCCGCCACAGGTAACGGCGTGTGTTTTATAGTTCGACATTCATGTATTGGACTCTAGTATCTCAAGGATAGCTCTGGTCTGGATGTTCGATCACGCACGACGAAGCCTAGCTGTTATAATTACACCTAAAGGATTTGAAGCATTTAGGTCCCAGGAGGTATATGAGGCTGGCCCTGGCAAGAAGGCATTTCGTTCACCATCCACTACTTGGTTCCAAAAGATCCCACCCATTCTATACCCCAGCTACATCTTTTCAGCGTGATTCCGTTCTGGCTACCTTGTGCATTGGCTAATTAGTTTTGCTTTCTCTCTCTCTCTCTCTCTCTCTCTCTCTCTCTTATTATAGTGGGCTTCTTTCCCCATGCGAACTTAATGTTAACATGTATGTATCAAAATCGGGCTTCAGGAATTGCTACATCATGACCGTGATGGGAAACTTCTAAATATACTTCTTACAGCCTATATTAGTAAAGTAGTTTCACACGGACTGTAGCTAGTATGGTTTGCTAACATTGATATACCATCCACCTTCGGATACCAGCGTTTGGGAATTTTATTATTTGCTTTTACATCTTTCTTTTAACGGGTTAGCTACGGCACGCAAGCGTGGAGATTATTGCTGTTTTTCCCGGTCGAAGATGGACTATCGGTGATATATGGGATCTTTTAACGGTGGCTAAGTCAAAAATTATTGCAGTACGCCTATATACAATCATCCGCGCGTATCAGGCCCAACGCCCTTCAGCATCTGTGGCAGCCTCCAATGCCAAAAAAATGAACTTTTTTCTTCCTCTCAGAGATACGTAAAGACAACCACCCCGGGAATAGAGTACAAGGTAGAGAGAGAGAGAGAGAGAGAGAGAGAGAGAGAAAAGAAAAAGTGGATACATACGCCATGTCAGTACTATCGTCCCATTTCATGAACACGCCTCACTTCGATTGAGGGTTACCATTTATAAAAGGGATTTCGAATACTACGGCGCCATTACGACCATCGGATGTAGATCCCTCGTAGTAATTGTTGGCGAAGCCTTTCCAGCGACCAAAACGATGTTCCTTGCCCACTGCTGCGGCCACGCAGAGTCCTCGGGGCTCTGGTTCGGCGGACTTTGATTTAGGCTTGGATTGGCCGGGCTTGTTGGTCTCCGCACGGCGTTCAAAGACCGCAATTCCGTTAATGACACCCTTGATGAGTGGCTCGGCCTCTTCTTTGATAGCGTCTATCTTTTGCTCCCGAGGCCCATCGACGGCCATCTGTTCTGAGTTGTCGAGGGCCAGAGATTGCTTCAGTTGCTGAGATGGAGTGTCCGGTCCCAGTGAAGCTCCGCCAATAGGTCCCAGTGGGATGATCGTTTTCTTGTCATCCGAGATTTTCCATGCGCGGATCCATCCATCCCAGCTACCACTAAGCACGATGTCAGTGCCTGGGAGTGTAGTCAGCGCGGTGATCCAGCGAGGGTTGCGTCGCATATGACGGGCATTCGATGCGGCAATCTTAGGGTCGATTTCTGAAGACAGCTCATCGAGAGGAGGTAGAGGGTCCAGGCCGTGGGCGAGAGTTATTGTGTGAAGGGGTTTCTTTTTATGAACGGACCAAAGGGAGATCGCGCCAGAGTCTGACCCGGTTACGAAATGATTCGGGGGCAAGGGTGCCACACAATCAAGATTATTTTCTTGGTAGGAGTGCTTGGAAGACCCTCCACGGAAGATCAGCTGAGACTCATCTACCACCTTCCACAATCTGGCGGTGCGATCGCGGGCTCCGACACTGACACATTGATCGATTGCCATCGCAGCGAGGGAAGAGATCTGGTCTTGATGACCAAACAGTGTCTCAACGTACGCATGACCTGCGGTGCTCAGAGACCAAGTTTTGATGGTCCGATCGAATGAACCAGAGAACAGTTGTTCTCCGGAGCTCATGGTAGAGATATGACGAGCAAAGGCAAGCCCACTGATCGAATCGCGGTGCTGCGTAAATGTCTGCAAAGGGGTCAATGTCTCCGCATCCCAGATTATCAGTTTCCGATCCTCTCCACCAGTGGCAACAAACTTTCCAGACGGTGATACAGCTACAGACAAGATATTCTTAGTGTGGCCATGCTCCTCATCACTTTCAGCAACCTTTTGCAATCCCCGTGTAAACCTCACCTGCTTAGGCTTCTTCCGTTGTGGTCTCGGAGGGCGTTTCGATGAGCTGTTCTGTCCATTCGCTGAGGAATCCGTGGTTGCGTGACTGGGGGTGGCAAGCTCCCATTTAATCAACGTTTTATCTTTCGACACCGTATAAACATATGGTGCATGAACGGCAATGGACGTCGTGGACTGAGTATCTGCCCGGAAGAATGAATGCGAGGCTGTGGAGAGAGACAGGTCTGAAGCGATCTGGCGATATGTGCGTCCTTTGAACTCGTCCTGCGTTAGGAATCAGCTGTTGGCTCGCGGATAGTAAAAAAGGATGGCACATACCACATCCTCCTTTAACCTTTCTGCAATTAAATCTCGATCAATCTCTGCTGCATCAAACCCGTATTCATCTACTTCATCCCGAACATTGTCCAAATATCTCTCAGCAAGCTTTAGCCTCCGGTCTGCGGCCGTCTCTCCTTCGTCGGATGCCGAATCACTCTCCTCTCCTGAAGCTCCAGATATAATGCTCTCAGCATCATCCTCATCCAAGTCGCTACCCGAGATCGATTGCTCCCTTTCCTTAGTCCTTCTGCTACCCTTGGCGCCTGAATCTCTATCGGCATCCACACCTCGTTTCTTCGACGCGGGGGCTCCGGCGCGGTCTTCCCTCTTGCGCTTCCGCTGGGAAGCGGGTAGTGTGAAAAAGGACGACATATTCCGGTATAATCGGCTGGAGTTCCGCGTAATAGGCCCTCCGGCGCTATGCACAATCGATTGGGGCGGATAGAAGCGATAGAGCCGTCCGGAATTCTTTTTTGATGCGCAACTTACTTTCACTTTTTTTCTGCCGGTGGCCCGTGCAGATGGTAAGCGCAATAACGTAACGCCTAATTGCTGACTCAGCTGGGCAGCTCTCCGCCTCAGGCTCACAGGCACAGCTCCAGGCAATCAAGCTCCGCGCGGCGTGTGATGCTAGATTGATTCATCATCTTGAATCTCTCACCTTACTTCCATATCCCTCTCTTCTCGCACATTTCCTTACCTCCATATCTTCTCGACATACACTTAAAGCTTGAAAATGTATGCTAAACCCCGTATGTTGATGAGAATTCCCTCCGCTGATTGAAGCTTCTAGGGAGGTTCTACTGGGTATCACCGGCAAGGACTTTGTTCTGGTTGCAGCGTCCAAAGCCGCCATGAGGGGCCCAACGATTCTTAAAGCCGAAGATGATAAGACACGACAGCTCAACCAACACAGCCTGATGGCTTTCTCTGGAGAGGCAGGAGATACTGGTACGTAGGATTACACCTATGGTAATGGAGGGTTGTAAGCATGGCGAAGCTAACTTGCTCCCAATGCAGTACAATTTGCGGAGTATATTCAGGCGAACATTCAACTATATACAATGCGGAACGATACCGAACTTGGACCGAACGCCGTTGCCAACTTTGTCCGGGGAGAACTGGCGCGCAGTCTGCGATCTCGGAGTCCATACACAGTCAACCTGTTGCTCGCTGGAGTTGATGGAATCACTGAGAAGCCTCATCTGTACTGGATAGACTATCTGGCTTCTTTGGCACCTGTACCATATGCCGCCCATGGTTATGCCCAGTAAGTTTCGAAGACCAACGCTTTACTACCAGACTGGCCACTGTGGAGGAGCATGGGGCTAAAGCGCTTTAGATACTATTGCCTTTCAACACTCGATAAACATCACCACCCGGATATTTCCCTCGAAGAAGGCTTAAAGCTTCTTGAGATGTGCACAGACGAGCTAAAGCGTAGATTGCCGATTGACTACAAGGGAGTACGTTGCACGAAAAGATTCCCATTTCACTGGTACAATATTGGCTAACTGGCTTTCTCCAGGTTTTGGTAAAGGTTGTGACCAAAGATGGCGTGAAAGAAGTAGACTTTGATAATGACAAGATCGTCAAGTGTGCTTAATGCGGTGTTGTATATCATACCATGTTTGTCTTTTGTTTTCGGTTTACGGGACTTGGTTTTCAGACGATCGGTTGCATGGCAGGGTATTTTCATGACTTTGACCACAATGTAGTCTCGCCCACAATTTATTTTAGGTAGAGACCAAGAGAAATGACCCCTGGAATGTTTGCTTTGATCGTAGAGTCGCAATGCTCCACACGGGTTTTGCTCGTTGTATCATGTATGACGCTGTCTGCTACCGGCTGTTTGCCGTGTTTGCACTCTGCGGCCCCATCGCGTCTTCGCAGCTTTCAATCCCGCGGAGCTAGAACCTTCGCTTCTGATTCACCTTTAGACAGAGTCATGATGTCCAAGAGGCAAGCTGAGTTGTCGCTGGAGGAAGATACAGTCGCAGGGTCTCCCGCCATTAAAAAAGCCCGGGTGGGGGACGACTTCGAGGAAGGTGACCCGCGCCATGGAGCCCTTCCGTTACGACGGGCAAGCGGACAAGAGAGGGAGGAGGATGAACGCAGAGGGTATGATATTCTAGCTGCTGCGGACCAGGAGGGTGAAGAACTGGAAGAAGCGGCGGTGGATAATGGAACCGAGTCCGATTTCGATGATGCCGACGATAATAAGCCTGTGATTGCGGCTCCCAAACGCCAAAGTGCACCGATGGAGGGCTACGGCGATCTGTATCTTGATACGATCAATCGTGAAATCCTCGACTTTGACTTCGAAAAATTGTGCTCCGTGACTCTTTCGAACATCAATGTATATGCGTGTCTCGTCTGCGGGAAATACTTCCAAGGCAGGGGCCCAAAGTCTCATGCCTACTTCCACGCGCTGGAAGTCGGTCATCATGTTTTCATCAATATGGGAACCAAAAAGGTGTATGTCCTTCCGGAGGGCTATGAGGTGAAGAATAAGAGCTTGGATGATATCAAGTACGTGGTGGACCCGCACTATAGCAAGGAGGAGGTCTCCAAGTTAGACAAAGAGGTCCACGATGCGTTCGATCTTGCTGGAAATCGTTACAGACCAGGTACGCTTATCACCCCAAATTGTTTTCCGTTAGAGCTCTGTTGACCCATGACATAGGGTTTGTTGGTATGAACAACATCAAAGCCAACGATTACTTGAATGTAGTCGTGCAACTTTTGGCGCATGTTTTTCCAATTCGCAACTACTTTCTGCTACATGAGTTTCCAACACCCGGCACACCCCAATTAGTTCTTCGTTTCAGCACACTGGTACGAAAGCTATGGAATCCAAAGGCTTTTCGATCCCATGTGTCGCCTCACGAGTTACTCCAGGAGATTGCGCTTCGTTCATCAAAGCGCTTTACACTGACCCAGCAGTCTGACCCGGTGGAGTTTTTGTCTTGGTTCCTAAACAACTTGCATCTTTCACTCGGAGGCTCTAAGAAGCCTTCCAAGACACCCACCAGCGTGGTCCACGCCGCATTCCAAGGCCACTTGAGGATTGAAAGCCAAGCAATCACCGCTCACTCAGATACCCAAAACGCTCGCCTGGTCTTTACGGAATCGGGTGACATCAAAAGTCAGACCACCCCATTTCTTATCCTTACGTTAGATCTACCTCCTACTCCTCTTTTTCAATCTGCCAACCGGGAATCCATCATTCCACATGTACCTCTGACAACACTCCTAAACAAGTACAACGGCATCACTGCTTCAGAGAAGCTGGCTCATCGAGTCCGCCACCGCCTCCTTCATCCCCTTCCACCTTACCTATTTTTCCATATCAAGCGATTCAGCAAAAACAGATTTGTATCTGAACGCAACCCGACAATTGTCACCTTTCCCTCCCCCCGCTCTCTGGACATGTCACCCTACGTAGAACCAAACCCGGATATTTGGCCCCCGGGTGAGCCGATCTTCTACGACCTTGTTGCCAATATTATCCTGGACCCGACTGTAGCTGTTCCTGGTGCAACTGACGAGGCAGCCGCAGATAAGGGCGTTAACGCAGCATCTGGGGCATCATCGAGTGGCGCTGGTGCGGGCAGCGAGAAGGTTTCCTGGATGGTCCAGCTTCACGACAAGGCTATGTCTGCAGAGATTAATCAACAAAGTAGCGAGCGCGCTGGTGAACAGCAAGGGCCGGAGTGGCTAGAGGTCCAGGATCTGTTCGTCAAGAAGGCAGAAACTGAAACCCTATTCACCCGAGAAGGATATCTTATGGTCTGGGAGCGGCGAAAGGTCCCGGGCATGAAGAGTCGGCAGGGGAAGAACCCAGCAAAATAAGTGTTGTGACGGCACCATTCACGCCGAATATATTCCAACCTCTAGAGGTTGGTAGGTACTAGTTCATTTCCTAATTTGGTGTCATAGCACCGTTTTGTATAATTAAGGTAATGATGATGATAGGAAAAAAAATATCTTTCTATAATTTGCACTATGCATGGAAAGAATAATGTAAAAATAAAATCCGGCAGGATCGTTTCGGTATTGATAGTGTGACCATGGGCTTCGATATTATGTTCTGTTATATACATGACTCGACTGGTTGAACTTTCACTCAAGTTTCAGGATGAATAGGTGGGTATCTATAGTGTCAATTTCAACATAGTAATCATAATGTCCCCCATCCGCAGAATCTTCTACCAATCCTAATTGCTGTGCCGGATATCACTCCCCATACACCGGCATTTACGGCAGCGTGCATCCCCATCATAAGAGCTAATTTACCCATATATGCAAGTGTGTCAGACTGAGAGCCACCGCCGCCCCAAGCCCCTAGGGCGCGGACATCGGAAGTGGAGGATGCAGTAGATGACAGATAGGATGAAGCAAGAGAGCGGAGGTAGAGGGATTCAAGGGGAATGAAAAGTACGGTTGTAATCATCGACGCGAGGTGAGAGGCAAGAGAATCAACAGGATGAGACGATAGGATTGTTATTCGGTGGGCAGTTGAAGAATTCATATTATCTGAAGAACCTTCGCGAATATTTGCATCGGATATGCGAGGGTATATCGCCGAATCGAAATCGTCCTCCCCGGTAGGCTCCGTTTCGGAAGGATGGTTACGAGTGTCTTCCTGGCTGGGAGGCTCTTCCACACTTTCTGGCAATATGTTGGCAAGGCTTGACGACGGTCCTTCAACGGGGGATTCAGGGGTGAAATCATCTGTCCCTCGACCTTGTTGATTTTGAGACACTTGGCCTAGAATATCTTCTCCATTTCCAGTAGATGCACCTGGGGTCATATTGGAGAGACCATCACTGTCCGTGGCATCCGAGTGGACAATGGTAGAGAGGGCAGGGTTTTGATGGGTCAAGATTGTGTCCAGGAGCTCCGTAATAGAACGACGATGGCCTGTCTCGCCATTAGAAGTTGGGAAGTCAATGTCATTACCAGGCCGAGGACGCAACTGGCCCTGGTTCTGCGCATTACGGTTGCCTAAGAGTTCCAGCTGCATAGTGATGATATCGGGATTCTGGTGGATCAGAGAAGCACGAAGGTGAGGAGAATTTGGTGAAGACGTTTCGGGAGATGATTGCCGAGAAAAAAGAGTATTTGAGCGTGAGCTCCGCTGGCCTTCGTGGGTATCGTCTTCGCCACGCGCCTCAGCATTAACAGTGGGAGAATTATTGGTAATGGGAGGAATATCGCTTGTACGACCCAATGGATGCATCCCTGAGAGACCCCCAGTGCTCATCTGTGCTGGCGACTGATGAATTGGATCATCCTCATTCGATAGGACACGGTCACCACTGAAGTCAAACCCGGAATCAGATACTGTGGCAGTAACAGGTGTACTGGGTGGATTGGAGCGTGCGGCCTCATGTGCCTGGACCACCTCCTCTGGAGCTGGAGGTACTGCTTGTTGTAACCGGCGAGTTCGATTTTGTCGTTCGTTTTGTCGTTCGTTTTGTCGTTCGTTTGGTAGTTGTCCAATGCTCACAGGTGAAGACTCAGGCCTCTCTCCTCTGTGGCGGGAGTCTGCAGCTTGTTGGGAAGGTACTGATGTTCGTTGCGTCTTAAAGCCGAACCGCGATAGTACCCAGCTCTGAAGAAATTTCAATTCACACATGAAATCTTCCAGAAAGGAGAGATTGTTACGGCGGTTCTCTTCTTCTGATCTGCGCCCAAGGGTTGGGGCCATCCAATCGAGGAGGTCATTCTCAAAGGCCACTTTGATGGATAGTTCGTCTGCAAGAGTTGGTTTTGGCAGCCGTCGGCGAATTAACCGGTAAAGCCTTATCTCTATAACTGGGCGAAGATATACGTAAAGATAGACGAGAAGTGGAGGAGCTCTCAGTAAGTTCAAACAGAAATCGCCAAGGGACTGCAATGTGAAGGCTGTAGGCAATGGCGGAAATAACAAAGTAGTAAGCTCCCCCAAAGGTGCCAAGAACCGCATTCCTGGAAAGCCATATGGATGAACGAGGTGAAGCGATTGTAAAAGTGAATACACATAGGATTGTATAGCCAGGACGAGCAGTGTCCCCCTAGTCCTGCCAAGCCATTAGTTTCTGTTAGATGTCATGGGGATTCTCTAGAGCTCGCTTACGCAGAATGCAGAATTGTAAACGATGATCGCACAAGTTTCGAAAGTACGTCATTGTCAGGAAATCTGCCTTGCAACGAGGAAATTAAGCGCTCCAGAGGATGGTGACGGCAAATCGATAGGCACGTCGATAGAGCCCATGCTGGGATTCCCGCAAAGTAAAACCCCAATATGCCATATGAAGCTCGCTCGTGGGCTATGATACCCATCAGGGGAATATGAGTGTAACTTTTGAATGTCTGTAGAACAAGACTTCGGATCAACTCTCTGAGCAATGCAAACCTCACATCCTACCATGTTGAACTTACCTGTATCCTGCCTGTAAGTGACGATGCCCACCACGAGCCTAAAAAGACCGAAACCTGATCTAAGGTAGCCATAACCAACCCATAGTCATTCTCGGCAGCTATCATATCGATTTTCTGCTGCTCACTGAGGCCACTCGTATTTCCATCCTCGCTAACAACGATACCCATCGTTGAGAGGATGTCATTCTTAGCTCTCCGCAACTCTCTCCCGAATGACTTGGATTCAGGATTGATGGGATGCCCCCTCTCATCATAGTGCTGGACATAGTCATCAGCATGCCGAGGAGATACCCTCTGTTGGGTTGGGCTGCCTAGGTCCGCTGCTGGGCCTGTAGGGCGTTCAGGAGCTTCATATGGGGAGCGACCCTGGAAATTAATAGTCAACAATCAGTTGCTTGGAATTTAGAACACACAATAAGCAATAAGATAGTAGAATATGGCATAATCATGTAGCACTAGAGAGACATGCGATGATACAAGAAGATAGTGCTTTATGTTTTGCATCCTAACAGTACATAGCTTCAGAGAGTTCGTACGGAGAGTTTAGAGGGCAAGTATTTGAGAACCGCTGACAGTGCAGTAGTATAGAGCTAACACAAACCAAAAGGAGAGTCACGATTAGAGAACTGGGAGCATACCAAAGCTAGTCTATTTAAGTACGCTTGTCGCCCCATGGCGTATAATGATAAGCAAGCTTTTTACAAACCTCTCTAGGTCATTTTTTGACAGGAATGCAGAAGGAGACATTGATGCTCCAAGAAGATGTTCTCGAATGGTTATGGAGGTTGTTCACGTGGGCGTCTGCTGCGTCTGTGGCGCCTAAACCACGGCCCCACGGTGATCGGCCTTTTTTGTGACAAACAAGACAAACGGCTCAAAAAAAGAACAAAAGTTTCGGAGCGACAGTACTTTCAACTGTATTGGAGCGATTCAGCCCACTTATACTATACGGTTTATCTTGGCTAGATGATGGCGCGATAGATTCCACGGCGACACTATTTCTGAGATCTGCGCGCAAAAATGTCTAAAGCTGTCGTTAAGACGACCTTTGAGGCGTCTCGGACCTTGCGTCCCATATACACCGGAGGAAGTACTGCGCTAGATGCCAGTGGACGTTTGCTAGTAGCTTGTGTGGGCGAAGATGCTCTCATTGTTGATCTCGAGACTGGTGATCAGCTCGCAAGCTTGGAGGGAGTGAGTCCTGTTCCTATTTGCTCATGTGCGATATTGTCGCAAGTTTCTAACCAAAACTATAGGATGGCGAGATTATCACCAGCTTGGCTAGTGAGTTGCCCACTCTACATTCTAGCGCTCTTCCTGTTACATTTCTACTTATTCGAATGAAACATATCTAATGAACTTCTAGTCACACCATCCGCTTCACACGTGATCGTTTGCTCGCGGTCAATGTCTATGCGCATTTACTCTTTGACTCCCTTCGAAGATTCTTCACGGACCCTTAACGCGAAGCTTGTACGAAGCCTCAAGCCCCATACTGCACCTGTTGTGACAACCGCTATCGATCAAACTAGCACTCTTCTAGCAACCGGTGCTTCTGATGGCTCGATCAAGGTCTGGGACATTCGAGGTGGTTTTGTTACGCACACTTTCCATGGCCATTCTGGTGTCGTTTCTGCTTTGTGCTTCTTCCAAGTACCATTCCAAGATAGTGAAAACAAACCCTCTTCCAAGAAGAAGAATTCTAAGAGGAAGTCGGATGATTCTGACGAGGATGAAGATATGGAAAATGTCGCCCCTGCCACGTCGATTGGAGGATTCCGACTTGCCTCGGGCAGTGAGGAAGGCAAAGTACGGGTGTGGGATTTGAACAAGCGGAAATCCATAGCATCACTCGATTCTCATGTCTCGGTTGTACGGAGTTTGTCGTACTCGCCTGCAGAGAATGCATTGCTCTCAGCGGGCCGAGACAAGACGGTCATCGTCTGGGATGTCCGCACTTTCAAAACTCGCAGGATCATTCCTGTCCTTGAGAGTGTGGAAGCGGCCGCTTTTTTTACTGACAGTGGACTTGCTCTAGTAGGAGGCGAAAATGGAGTGTTGCGTGTATGGGATTGTAACCGGGGAGGAGAGGTAACCCATGAGCAAGAAGCTGCTGCCGAGTTCGAGGCCATCGTGGCGATCCAGTATACTCCGGGGATGCCATTCGCAATGACCGTGCATGCAGATCAAACACTGAGGCTTCATTCACTTGAATCTTTGGTTGATTTCAAGCCTGGCTCTTCGCTTGATCCTCTACCAGTTATCAGGCGCATATCAGGTAACGACGACGACATTATTGACCTTGCATATGTCGGTCCAGATCGATCAATGCTGGCTCTGGCTACAAACACTGAAAGTATTAGACTGGTGTCGGTGGGACGATCTGGAGACAGACCATCTGATAAAGAAGAGGAATACTTTGGCGCGGATATCGCTCATCTTGAAGGACATGACGATATCATCATATGCATTGATGTGGACTGGTCTGGCCACTGGCTGGCGACGGGCGCCAAGGATAATGCAGCTCGACTTTGGCGTCTTGACCCCAAGACGTCCACCTATACGTGCTTTGCTGCTATGACAGGCCACGCTGAGTCTCTGGGTGCCATAAGTTTCCCTCGGGTCCCGCCACCAGCAAATACACCTGCGCGAAACGACCCTCTGAACCACCCTCCACAGTTCTTACTCACCGGATCTCAAGACCGCACTATTAAGCGATGGGATACAGGCAAGCTGGCTCCGCTCAGCTCTTCGAAACCGCATAGCCCGAAGGCGGTTTTCACCCGCAAAGCTCATGACAAAGACATTAATGCTTTGGATGTCAATCCGACATCGACTCTATTTGCATCGGCCTCACAAGACCGTACTGTTAAGATCTGGTCTGCTGAAGAAGGATCCGTGGTAGGCATCCTTCGCGGACACAAGCGAGGAGTCTGGTCAGCGCGATTCGCTCCCCATGGCACCCCCGTCATTAGTTCCAGCACACAGAGCAGTACAAACAGGGGTCTGATAGTTACTGGGTCTGGTGATAAAACGGTCAAACTATGGAGTTTATCGGACTATAGCTGTCTCCTTACGTTTGAGGGCCACACGAACAGCGTGCTCAAGGTGCTTTGGCTTCCGCCTTCGGATTTGTCAACCAAGAAAGACAATGGTGATGATGATGATGATGATGATGATGAAGCGACACCGGCACAAAATAATGCCACACAGGCGCGCCCTCTCGTGGCATCTGCGGCTGCAGATGGTCTAGTCAAAATCTGGTCCCCATACACAGGAGAACTCGAGACCACTCTCGATAACCACACTGACAGAGTCTGGGCACTGGCGAGTCCGACACCCTCTGGCTCCCGTGCTGATGTTCTCTCTTCCAGCACTCATACTATCTCATCCCCATACGCCATTGCCTCTGGCTCTGCGGACTCCACCGTCACATTCTGGACTGATACTACGTCCGCGACTTACACCGCTACAGTTAGCGCGAATGCTGCCCGTATTGAACAGGACCAGAAATTGGAAAATTATATCCGAGCTGGAGCATATCGAGAAGCCATCATACTCGCCCTCCAACTCAATCATCCCGGAAGGCTACTCTCTCTGTTCACAGCTGCAGTAGATGCTGCCGACGATCCATCCTTGACTGATACCGAAAAGAACAAGCGTGCCAGCAGTTTAACCGGCAACCCTGCGATTGATGAGGTTCTACAGACTCTTGACTCCAATAACCTTCGTACCCTTCTTCTTCGGTTACGTGATTGGAACACAAATGCTCGCACTTCCCGTGTTGCACAACGCATTCTGTTTGCATTATTCAGGTCCTACCCTGCCTCAACGTTCATCGAGCTCGCGACAGCAAGTATGGCAAATCGACGCAGTGATGGTCGCACTGCAGCCGGCATGAAGGATATTCTGCAGGCCTTGGCTGCCTACACAGAAAGGCATTACCGTCGAATCGAAGAGCTTACAGACGAAAGCTACCTTGTGGAATGGGTTCTTGGAGAAATGGATGGAGGTGTAGGCCTTGGGGCTTTGGGAATCTCTGGCGCTCGGGATGATATTGACAGTGCTGCAGATGATGTACCGGAGCATGAGAAGGACACGATCATGTTGGGTGCATAAAGGTGCACTCCCCATGAATGAGTACATGTACAGATAGACAAAAATGATTTGTGTGTTTGGAATACTGTGATATGTCGGCGCATTCTTTTGGAGCACTGTTGCATTTACATCTGATACTTTATTGGAGGAAAGTGTGTTTAAAAAAGTCCCTTCATAGGCGACCTTTTGTCGCCAGTAATTGATACTTCCCAACAATACCTTCAGAGCATGTAGAGCTATATAGAACTATCATGTCGGACCAGTTCCTGTCCTTCTCATAACTAAAACAAAAGTGCTACATCAGGTGCGACTTACAAAGTGTGATGATCATTGGTACTTGGGATGGTAGCGTGTTCATGTAGAGTAGGTAAGGTTTCATATCGCTCTATGCCGCGATGCCAGTGATGGTGGTAGGTATCAAGGAAGGTATCTAAATCATTCAATATACATTTTTATCTGAACAAGTCTATGAACAACGGGTTTGACGGTATCACAGACCGGGAATATCACCTGTCATCATGCCTCCGTCTTCGGTGGGAATCACGATCATTGTCTCGATCCCGGTCCTGGTCCCGGTCTCGGCCATGTCTGCTCGATGTATTCGACGAGTGTCTGCTGGAGCCGTGGCGATCATCACCCCGGTATCTGCGGCTCCTTTCTCTATCTTTCTCCCGCTCACGGCTACGATCGCGGTCACGACGACGTTCACGGTCATAGTCACGATCTCTATCACGATAGGACCGGTCATCCCTACTGTCGCCATCGTCATCATGCTTTCGTCGTCTCGAATGACTTCTGTCTCGCCTAGAGGACCCTGTTTTCCGCCTGTCGTAACGATCATCATCGTCTCGTTCATAATCGCGGCGCCGGTAATCCTTATCCCGGTCTCTGTCACGTCCACTCCTTTCAAGATTGCGATCCCTTCGTTCTTTCCATTCATCATCATCTCTCTTTGGCTTTGCCTCTTTCTGTGTAGCTGCAAGTTCTTCCTCCGTTATGGACTCACCCGTCTTCTTATTCCGCATCATAACTGGCATATAAACACCCTCTGTGCTGGTCTCTCCTTCTTTGCCATTTTTCCTAGCTCCTTTGCGCATTGCAGCTTTCCCCCAAGCACCAAGCTCTGCCTCGGCCCCCTTTCCTCCCGATACGTCCTTTGCTCCAATACCCAGAAAGCCTGGTCGGCGCTCAGGAATCCGCGGTTTATCAACAATGGCAGAGGAACCGTATGTTCCTTTTCCAACGGCCTTGCCTTCTTTCCAGCCCATTCCTCGAAGTAAAGCAGCGCCAAACTCTTCGACAGGAATCGCATTATACTGATCCAGTGTCGCTGACTCGGGCCGAGAAGCAATATCAGCCCGAAACGAAGTTGTCTCATCGTGGCGTCCCCCATTCCCATCTTGCCCCCCCGGTCTAGACTCAATAATAAGATCCGACCGTCCCTCCGTCTCGCCTTTACTCTCACGGATAAGCGCACGAAGCGCAATCTCATCCTGTGTAAGCGGCTTTTGGTTTTCCTCACTGATAGGCTGTGAATCTTCCACCGGCTTATCGCCCGCCTCGTCTTCAGTCTCTTGCTCCGTACCCGGCTGTTGCGCAAAACTAAGCCCGTAAGCCATGCTCGGGCCATCCGTCTCTGTATTCTCCCCTGTGATCTCGCCTCTCTTAGTAGCTTCCTGTATCGCTTGGACCTCCTTTGGAAGTAGATTTTTTCCCTTAGGTTTCTGGTTGACGCCGGGCCGATCCCGCCAATTATTACTGCTCAAGACCGGTATAACTAGCTCGTGCTTTTCATGTTTTTTATCTCCAGAAACGGCGGTTCCCGATTCTGTATCGAATTCTGTGACGGCTTCGTGTACTGGCGCTCTCTCTTCTTCGTCGGATTCATCATCGTCATGGAGATGATGAGGTCGGCGCGCAAGCGATCGGCCGGGGGGGTTGGTACCTCGAGTAGATCCCTGGAGGTTAAATGAGGTTTTCTTGGTCTGTCCATTTGAAGCCGATGACCCTCCGCCTAGTGATAGTGAGAAAGGCTTCGACAAGCCTTGCGACCGCTTGTGGCTGTCCCGCGGCGAGTGTGAAGACATTGTTTCGGAGCTTGATTTTGGTCGCCGCAGTCAAGTAAGGTGACGCAAACTCATGCCAAATAGGATGCCAGCCGTGACTTGAACTTTCAGCGAAGAAGATTCTTTAGTATGCTTTTAGTTTCGACCGTTGAGAGGGCGCATTCCTACAGAAAGCGGTATGGGTGGCGATGCCACTTTTTAAGCGCGCGCTTAGAATTTAAGCACCTAAGGTTCCCGTTTCGGAAATCAGGTGCGCTTTTAGGCAGTATGGTTCTATGGAGAAAAGTCGAGGAAACGGGATCAGCTAGTCGTACAGTCATAGTCATTGATATCTTTTCTAGATATTGTATTTCACCCATGCCAACCAACTGTCCAAGTACGCATGTGTACTTTCGTATCCGTCCTATCAATACATGTAGTACAAAATGGGGGAGAGAAACAGGGTACGAAGCAGAATCGTGGCTTGGATATATAACCAGCCAATCGTGAATCGTATGCCAATGCATGATACCAAAGTCAATGCTAGAATGTAGAGGTGTGTAAGAGTTTGGGGGAACGTCACACGGGGAAAAGTAGTAAAAGGTGGTTAAGAGGCAAAACTGATATAGCAGGACAGAGAGGAAAGGGGTATGTAAGGTAACATAATATTGCACGCGGTAGTTAGGAAGGCAAAATGGTAGAGACATGGGGTGGAGGGTATGGGGAATCAATAAAGAGTTAAGCGGTCAGAAATATTTACAAACGAAGATTAAAGGGGCAGGGGCAGGAGATAGAAGCCGCCAACCATCAGTGCTTCTAAAGCCGAAGGAGCTTAGCTGCTAGCGGTTTGGGCTTGTGGAGGATTTGGGCTCTTGTTCGAAGGTGGTAGAGGACCACCCTGAGCACTGCCACTACGTTGAGTCTGAGGTGTTGCGCTGCGGCTCGGCTGAGGGACAGTCCCATTCATGGCTGGTGAGTTTCCAACGCTTACTCGGTTCTGCTGAGCAGTTTGAGGAACCCGCATCATAGGCGAGTACCCTTGCGTTTGAGGCATCTGTATCCCGGAGCCACTATTCATGCCGTTCTGGGGAGATTGAAAATTTCCATCTTGTGACATCTGATAATTGGCCTGGACGGCCCCAATATTCCCAGCGGCTGTAGTCATTGCAACTTGCGACATTCGTTGTTGCTGGTACTGATGCAATCGTTCGGTGGCCAACTTATTCACTTGCTCTGCGGGCATACCTGGATGCGTTCGCTGGATTTGATTTTGCAAGCTGCTGATGGTGGGTACAACTCCACTTGACAGCAGGTTAGGCTGTGCCATGCGGGGGGAGGGGGTGGAGACTCCTTGGGGAGTAGTGTTGTGAAAAGATGGACTTTGCATGCCACCCCCAGCTTGGAGAGCGGCCATCATGGCGGCATTGTTCGGTGTTCCATTAACACTGGTGGGTACATTCATATTCGGGGAATGAGAGCCCTGGCCCACAAACTGCTGCTGATTGTGAAATTGCTGTTGGGGTTGTTGAGACTGAGGCTGCGGGTGTGGCTGTTGCTGTCTGGATTGTAGGAGCCGTTGTTGCTCTTGGAGGCGATTGGCCTCCCGGATGACCCGAGTGTTGTCTGGAGTCGTCTGGATTGGCATTCCAGGTCGTGTGCCCGTTGTCTGTTGCATTCCCGATTGTGGCATCATTTTCATAGCCATGGGATTTGAAGGTATATGGCCATTCGCAGGTCCACTTCCAGGCATTGCTTGCATATGGGGCCGTCCTTGGTTGGCACCAACGCCAGGCGGTATTCCGTTCGGCATTCCATTCGGCAGCCCATTAGGCAGCCCGTTAGGAGTATTAGAGGGCATGGAGGGAGTTCCAGGGTTTTGAGGCATAGCATTTGGAGTTCGACCAGGAGCATTCATCATTGGCTGCTGGTTAGGCATTTGCCCAGCACGCTGAGCTGCCAAGTTCGCCTTGAAAAATCTCGTTAGCAATAAATCTGAATTTTCTGGAGGGACTGGAGGCTTACCCTCTGCGTAGCTATCATCTGCTGCCGGTATTGCTCTTGCCTCTCCTGTAGTTTTAGCTCCCGCTCGTACTTGAGGCGACTAAACTCAGCGGGTGTCGAGATAGGGGGTTTTGGTTGATTTGCTTCGTTGACTTTCCTCAATGAGGCTAGTTGGGAAGCTGAGAGAGCGTCAGTATGGTTCATATTGCATTGTCAGCCTTTATAAGTCCTCACCGTGTTGCTGCTTTTGAAGCATCGTCTCACGCTTCTTGGCCAACTTGCGCATGGCATCGAGCAAAGCAAGGTGCTTCGAGGACCGTCTACGATCGACCCGGACAGGTTGTGTGGTTCGCCTACGAACCGGGGGTAATGACTGGGGATTGTTATTGCCTTGCTGCTGCTGCTGCTGTTGTTGTTGTTGCTGCTGCTGCTGTTGCTGTTGCTGCGCTGCTTGCTGCTGTGCTAGAACAGTACGCTGTGCTGTCTCCAGCCTTTGATGATAAGCCCTAAAGTATTGTGTTTTCGACATATCCGCAGGCAATCCCTCCAGGCCAATCCAGCGCTCAAAGCATTCCCAAGGGGTTCGCCTCTCCGCTCCAGAGGTGAATTGCGATGAAGGAGTCAAACAGCTAGAAATTAGAGACCAGTTATAAGAGTATTCTTTCACAAGGCGGCGCAATTCATCATCCTCTGCATATGTCCACTGAGAAGACTGACGGGACTCAAAGAAGCCAACCGAAGGCATAGGATATTCAGTTGGAGGCCTAAAGGTATGTCCTGGGTGAATACGATCACGTATATGCTTGTTCTCGGGTCGGAATAGGGCAACGCTTGTCTGCTCTGGCGGCAGATCCAACAACCCTTGCTCTGGATCGGATTGATACTGAGAATAATCATAGCGACTGCGTTTCCGTGGCGGTTCGTCATCAAGAAATTCTATCTTCCCAGAAGCGTACTTTGAGACTGGTAGAATCTCAGTCCTCCACACAGCATCCAGAGGTTCTTTGAAAGCCGGAAGATTAGTTTCTGAGGCAATCCCAACTGGGGAGTAGACTGGAAGTTCATCCAAAAGCTTTTGGGCTGCCGGCGTCATATCTAGCGAGAATGTGAATTCATCTGAACTAAGGGAGAATATTGCTGCAGGGGCAACCGTATCATGTATATCATGACGTGGTTCATCATTATAGCCGTCGCTAACTGAGTCTTCCTCCGTTGAAGGTACCAGATCTGGAGTTGGGTGAGACATTCCCAGCATTTCATCACCTGTCTCCTCTGGAGGCGACATCATGTTAGTATCAGGCTCAGCCTTCTTCGCTAATTGAAGTGGCGGAGTCCTAGCATGCACACGAAGTAACGACCTATGTTCTGGCTGGCTGTTAACATACTCAGCACACCAATCGGCGCAGCTTTTTGCTGCTGCGATCTTCCACTTCCTTTCTTCACGAAAATCGGTACGCATCCACTTCACGTGGTCTAGAAGAACATCCCAATGCGTTCCTTGGCGAGGAGGCTCTACTGAGCGCCTCATTTGGCGCAACGGCCACCGGTTTGCATTTTGAAGCTGGTAGATGCGGCGAAGGGTACGGCAATCCATCTGCTCCTGGTATTCAAGGTGATGATTTGCAGTGGTTAAGGTTTTATGAGCAGAAGCAAGAAGGGTACTAAGACTTGTGCCTCGAGGGGGGCTATAGGCCTTGCTCTGGAACAAAGTGAAGAGATAATCCCTTTCCTCATTCAATTTCGCTAGGTCACCAGTATGCTGGCGGACAAGGTCCATAGAATCGGCCTGGTCCTGTAGTTGTTGTTGCTGTTTTGGAAAAACCACTGTAGAGAGTTTGCTCCTCTCTCTTTCCCGTGCTTTTCTGTCCTTGAAGCTTAATCTTGCTGCAGAGTCACCGGAAGCCTTGGATACAACTCGTGCCGTCTCTGTAGATTTCTCAGTAACTGAGGCTTTATCGGGCTGAGCCACCGCTGATTTTGGGACTTCGCCAAGAATTTCAGAGACAGACTTGTGCCGAATGGCACCTGAAGAGACTCTGGTTGTCATTCTTTCGGGCTGTGCTGGACCAGACATAGTCTGTGAACCCTTCTTCGGTGCTGAAGTTGTTGGAGCGAGGACCTTGGATTCTACCGCATTTTGAGATTGGACTTGTTCGGCTTGACGTGACGCGGGCACCCCGTCTTCCACTGCTGGTTCGACCACTTCATCAGGCTTTTTTAGTTCCGGTGCTGGGGGCGTATCTACAGAAACCTTTTCCTCTTTCAGCGAATCCTTGAGACCTGCCGGTGCCGAGCCAATGCTCTCCTGGAGCACTTTTTTCGTCGAGCATTCATCAGTGCCACTATCCGCGATTGCTTTCATTTCTACCAGCGAGCTTTGTCGAAGCGATTGAGCCTCTTCTAACCTAAGTTGTTCATCTGGAGTGGATGGGACCAGAATTGGAGGTGCGGGTGTAGACTCCTCAGGCTTGGGACTCGGTACAACTTTATCGGTAGGACCAGTTCCCTCCTCGGCAGGGCTCGTATCTGGGGATATAGCAACTGGGACTGGAGTATTGTTGGAATAATGACCGGCAGAAGACACGGGAGAAATCGGCTGTTCATTACGATGAATCACTCGACTTAACACGAGAGATGGCTCTTCATGCTTCTTTTGGCCAGGCGGCACCTCAGCGGGTCCGGAAGGCACCCCGGCCGTTGGTGTTGGCCTGGCCTGGCTCGGTGAGACACTAACTTCTGTAGAATCATGACCTTGGTTACTCTTGGGCGTTCCTGGTACTGCAGAGATTATCTTCTGCTCCGGCGCTGGGGATTTTTTCGGGGGTGCAGCAACTGGGTTAGAAACGTCAAGACTTTGCAAGCCTTCGGGAGTAATGCCAGGCGCAGGCTGGGTAGGGGCTCGGGCTTCTTGCGGCTGCTGTAGTGCAGTAACAGGTTTCTGTTCTAGCGGCGGATGGGACAGTGGTGTCTGTTTGCTGACATCAGGAGCAGTCTGAGAAACAACAGTTTCTATACCCTCCGGAGGACTGATAGGAATGGCATTGGAGGCTTTTGATTGTTCGGGACTTGACTGCACGGCTTCCGGGTACTTGCACGATAGAATCTCTGCATACTTAGGTAAGGGTGGAAGGGTGGCTTCATCGAAATAGCGACCTCTTGAGAAGTCGATCAGTAATTGCGCCCACTTGAAGTATATAGTATTACATGTGATTGAGCCCATTGATAAAAAGCATGTTTATAAATAGGGTACAATAACGAACACCAAGAGATTCGAAAGGCAAAATAAAAAAGATAAGGAAAAGAAGTCGAAATATTGGAAGGGAAAAGTGGTTCTAAGACTTACTTGGAAAGATCGTTGGCGTCGAGGAACGCCTGCTCTTTCTGATGGTATAGCGAGTCCGCGGACGGGTTCTCGGTCGCGCTCGCGAAGCCTACGGTCGCAAAGTAGAGCTCGCTCAGTTTGCGCTTCCGCGACAACAAACAACGTCTGAAAATTAAAAGTGAGCGATAATTCAATATCGCATAGGCCGTTAAAATAGAATGGATCGCTGGGAGATAATAATTACTTACGCGATCTCATCGTTCTTAGACCGAAGGAGCTCTTCGCGGAGCATCGAGTCTATTTCGGGAACACAGCATCCGATTAACGCGCTAAATTAAAAAGGAGTGGGTTGAGCGAAGTCATCCAGATGGAAAAAATCGCTCAGAAAAGATGGAAAGGATGGGGTTGTGTTGTTATGGGATGCAGAGTATCAAGACGCGCGAAAACTAGACTTGAAGGGATTTTTGGGGGTATTTGCGGTGATAAGACTTTTGCACGGGTAGTATGGAGTGAGTTTTTGGTTGGTTGGGGGAGCAGAAGGGGGTGTAGTACTAGTAGGTAAAGAGTGTGGTTCCGGGAACAGAGGAGCGCGCGCAAAAGTGATCACTGGTAAGAAGCCTGGAGGTACGGTATTGTTATCGAGCAAAAAAGAAGGGCCCAAGGCTGGTATGCTACGCTACCCAGTTTGAAAGAAAATACTTTCCATCCGTTGAGGCCTAAGGCATACATAGTCTCCCTTGCCTTCTAGGCGTTAGCACTTCGTACTCCGTACTAGGACAGATATTCATTAGTTACTACTAGTATGACCTTTGCACTTTTTTTTTCGTAAAAAAAATAAATAAATAAAAAATAAGGGACAAAGGGAAGGGAAAAAAAAGGGAAAACTAGATTTATACAAGTTAAAAAAAAAAAATAATAATAATAAATGTTATTTTATTTTTCCACCCTTTTTCCATTTCCCAAGTGGAAATTATTAGTATTGATTCCCCAAGGCATCTGCATTTCACCCGTCATTGCCGCATTCAGTATCTCGGCACCTGAGGCATAATATTTCTAAGTCTATCCCTCACCGCCTCATACATATGATAATGTCTGGCAGAAAAAAAGCTGCCCGCTATTTTTGTACTGCTCTCATATCTACATCTTTGAAAAAAAAAAATCATTCGTCATTGGTAAAACATCAACCAACACTTCTTTTACGATTCCATCATGGCCAAGCGCAAGAGAGAAGAAACCACCAAGGACGCTCAAGCTTCGATCCAACAACCATCAAAAGTGGTCAAATCGACAACCAGCCATGAGCCTCTATCATCCTCTGATGATTTACCAACTGTCACTTTGCAAATAATCACTGGATCATATGAACGAGTGCTGCATGGCTTCACTGCTACCATCCCCTCATCTTGCTTCTCGTCCAGTGATGAGAAAGATTCTTCCGCTCACTCATCTGCAGTACAATTCGTTGATACCTTCTTATTTGAGGCTCATGCATCCGCCATCCGCTGTCTTGCCTTGTCCCCTCGACCAAATGCAGATTCGACCGAGGAATCGCCAAAAGTCCTTCTGGCGAGCGGTGCAACAGATGAAACCATCAAAGTTTATTCTTTGTCAGCCGCCCCTCTTGAAGTAAACGAGCAGTATCCCTCTATCCCGACCCTTGCGGGTAACAAAATCCTCGAGAATCCTAAGAATCGAGAACTGGGCACATTGCTCCATCACTCTTCGAGCATATCTTCTCTGCATTTTCCATCGCGATCAAAGCTTTTAGCTGCTTCGGAGGACAATACTATCTCTGTCACCCGGACTCGCGACTTTGCCGTTGTATCTTCCATTAAAGCCCCCCGCCCGAAAGTTCAAGGGAGGCCCAGTGGAGACACAGCTCCCCCTGGAGGATCGCCATCCGGTGTCAATGACTTCGCCGTGCACCCCAGTATGAAGCTGATGCTTAGCGTAGGTAAGGGTGAGAAATGCATGAGGCTTTGGAATTTGGTCACGGGTAAGAAGGCTGGTGTGTTGAATTTCAGTAGAGAAATTTTACAGGCGGTTAAAGAAAGCAAGTGGAGTACTGGTGAAGGAAGGAAAATTGTCTGGGACTCTAAGGGCGAGGAGTTTGCCGTTGCATTTGAGTGGGGAGCTGTCGTCTTCGGAATTGTGAGTGTTTCTAGCCCTTCAGCCTATCATACACTAGTCTAACCATGTACACAGGATTCGACCCCAATTTGCAGGATATTCCCAAACCCACGGAGTAAGATCCATCAAATGAAGTATATCAACAGAGACCCGTCCGCTGAGGATGGTGAGGAACTCCTCGCTGTCTCAACTGAAGATGGAAGGGTTATCTTCTACTCCACCAAAAAAGTGCAAAAGCCGCAGGATGATGATGATTCACCTATCCCTTATGCCGAAGCTGTTGCTGAAATTGGCGGTAAAGCGTCTGGTTTGTCGGGGCGAGTGAAGGATTTTGAGATTTTAAGCCTGAAAAATGAAGTAACAGGCCCCCAGGACGGTTTTCTGGTGGTCACGGGCAACAGTGAAGGCGTTATACGTGTATGGTACGTGTCTGGAAAAGACCTTACTGGCGAGAAAAAGAGTGGAAAGTCCAGCAAAGGGAAAGACGAGAAAGCTTCAAAACCCCCTCAGGTGGGAAATCTTTTGAATGCTTATGAAACCGGCAATCGGATTACTTGTCTTGCAGGGTTTATTATGCTGCCTTCGGAAAGCCTTCTAGATTCCGAAGAGGAATTTGAAGGCTTAGAGAGCGACGAGGAGGAGTCCGAGAGTGAAGAAAGTGATGCTTAACCGTTTGGATGTCAACTGATGATTCCAGTTTGTCCTGTATACCCTACGATTTATTGTTAGACTAGATGCATGTAGAGAAAACCAAATATTTCTCAAAAATGACCGTTTAGCGCCTTGAATTTTTCTTGTTATTTTTCTTTCCCTTCCTCTTGACTATAAAACCATGTCTCTCTCGTCTCTCGGGAAATACTGAGAGGGGCGAGTGGTATGTCACTACTAGAGAAAAAGAATAGGAGACGTGTATGAATGATGATACAAAGAAGCCACTCAACGAAACCTCGGGCAATCGATGAACAATCAATGGTAAAACTTACCCAGTCAATTCTATGAACGTCACTCTTTATTCAGATATCAATTGAACCGGGTCAACTGGCGAAGCGGTGACTCAGAGCGAGGGAACGAAAAAAAAAGGCCCAAGGAAACGCCTTTCACCGCCCTACAACGCACTCACTCCACTGCACAAAAGAAACAAACCCCACTGAGTGGCCGACCCAAACTGCTATCATATCGCCTCTGTTCCCGCAAGCTGCAATTTTCATCCATCACCACGCTCTCGACCCTCGCCGGTTTTCCACTCCCCCACATTAATCTCCTCCTTCCTCCGAATTGCTACTGTATTTGGGTCTAACATAGCAATCATGGCTGCCAACGGCGAATTTTCCGATGATGAATCCCAGCCGGGATCCCCCATGCTGAATGCGAACGGTCATGATGATATTGAAGAACAAGAGCCCCTCGACCAAGAGGAGAAGCCTCTCAAGTCTGCGATGAAGGATGTGCCTCCTGTTTCTCAGCCCAAGCGGCCAGAGTTGCCCGAACAGCCAGACCCCGCTACCCTTGACCTGTCGACCCTGACCCCTCTGTCGCCCGAAATCATTGCGCGCCAGGCCACTATTAACATTGGTACCATCGGACACGTCGCTCACGGAAAGTCAACGGTGGTCAAGGCTATCTCAGAGGTTCAGACTGTTCGTTTCAAAAATGAGTTGGAGCGGAACATTACAATTAAGCTGGGTTACGCCAACGCCAAGATCTACAAGTGCGACAGCCCCGAGTGTCCTCGCCCAACATGCTTCAAGAGTTTCAAGAGTGAGAAGGAGATCGACCCTCCATGTGAGAGAGATGGGTGCACAGGCCGCTATAGGCTGTTGAGACATGTTTCGTAGGTGATCCTGTCTACTATATTGCTATTCAGCGCCGTTTGCTAACTTTTTTGCCCACCCCCCCCTCAGCTTCGTCGATTGCCCCGGTCACGATATTCTGATGAGTACCATGTTGTCAGGTGCCGCTGTCATGGACGCAGCCCTTCTTCTGATTGCCGGAAACGAAACTTGCCCTCAGCCCCAAACGTCCGAACATTTGGCAGCTATCGAGATTATGAAGCTTAGCCACATTATCATCTTGCAAAATAAGGTTGATCTGATGAGGGAAGAAGGAGCTCTTCAGCACTACCAGTCGATCCTGAAATTCATCCGTGGTACTGTTGCTGATGGCTCTCCTATTATCCCCATTTCTGCTCAGCTGAAGTACAACATTGATGCTGTCAACGAATACCTCGTTTCCCACATCCCTGTCCCTGTCCGTGACTTCACCGCTTCGCCACACATGATTGTCATCCGTTCATTCGATGTGAACAAGCCTGGTGCCGAGATTGATGAGCTGAAGGGTGGTGTTGCTGGTGGTTCTATTCTCACTGGTGTGCTTAAGCTGAACGACGAGGTTGAAATCCGTCCTGGTCTCGTGACCAAGGACGAGAATGGCAAAATTCAGTGCCGCCCCATCTTCTCGCGGGTTGTTTCTCTCTTTGCCGAGCACAACGACCTGAAGTTCGCTGTTCCTGGTGGTCTGATTGGTGTCGGTACCCGTGTGGACCCTACTCTGTGCCGTGCTGATCGTCTGGTCGGCTTCGTCCTGGGCCATCGTGGACGTCTACCCGCCATTTACACCGAACTGGAAGTCAACTACTTCTTGTTGCGTCGGTTGCTGGGTGTTAAGACTGCCGATGGAAAGCAGGCCAAGGTTGCTAAGCTGAGCAAGAACGAGGTTCTGATGGTCAACATTGGTTCTACGGCCACTGGTGCTAAGGTCATGGGCGTGAAGGCCGATGCCGCCAAGCTGAGCTTGACCAGCCCTGCTTGTACCGAAATTGGCGAGAAGATCGCCATCTCTCGCAGAATCGACAAGCACTGGCGTCTGATCGGGTGGGCAAACATTGTTGCGTAAGTAATCTTTCTATTGCATCCCATACCTCTCCTGGATGATATATATCTAACTGTGTGATAGCGGTAACACTCTTGAACCTGTTCTGAACTAAGCGAGCTACCATATGCGTGTTTATGTAGCTTGACCTGATTGAGTCAGCTGGAAGAGGAATGCAGGAAATTCAAACTATTGGTTCCCTCTTTTTCTCGGACAACAGACCTTGAAGGGTTCAAGCTTCATGGGGCACCTATCACAGGATTGAAAATGGCATCCGGTTTTACCCATGAATAGAGAACGCAGGAGGACCAATCGCCGTCTATGCTTCTTGGTAGGAGTGTCAAGGGGAGAACGCTTGGTATTTTCCGCATTTGCGGCCTATGTAAGAAATCCCAAGAACCAAGAGCCCATTATGTCCAACGGGTGGTGGATGGAATTGGGGGGAGTTGTTACGGATGGAGTAGGAGACTACTTCTTTGACGTGTGTTACGACGCTGTTCAGTGGAAAAAATTTTTTCTATGTTCATTTTTATTACTTATTTCTTATTCTTGCTACGTGCTTGAACCTATGTAAGGGCTACTTATAGGGAGATGACGAATGCAATGAAAAAGTAAAGCATTGGCTCGATGATGGCATGCCGAGATGATATATACTCGCTCTGGTAAGACGTATGGGTATCACACTTCACGGTTAATTTTAATTTCATCTAAATATAGCCCTACATAACATCCTCCTCCAATTATTAGGTGTAATATTCCTCCCAGTCTTGGGACTATTGACGATCCATTTACGGATTGAACTTCCTATCGTGATATACTTATAGACAACCACAATAGGTAAATGACATACAGGCTACCATACATACAATGGAAGCCAACTCTGGTTCCACCGTATTAAAAACGTGTAATGGGCTAGTAACAACTTACAGGTGACTAAGGCACCCCATGCTCCCGCAATACTTCAAAGCGCAACTTGTTTGGAATGCTGAGACAATTAACCTGACAAACAACACAGCACACCACAACTTTGACATTGACGCAAAGCTGTGGTTGGGCTCACTTCAACATGTATATACTCGAGGTAAGCTCCTGGTCTTAGAACATCCTTGAAGAAATCCACACCCCCCGGTGACACCTGTCCCATGATGATAAAGAGCTATAGCTGATCTGGCTTACCGTGGCGGTTTATAGCAATTGGCGCGTCTCCTCGACCGCCCGTTCTTCCCTTGGAAGAATGTCCTCGTGGGATTCTCTTTAGGACAATTTATCCTGGAAGGTCTTCTGTCTCTCCGTCAATATAAAGTCCTGCAGCGCACAAAGCCCCCCCAGGTCTTGGAGAATGAGGTGTCTCAGAAGGTCTTCGATCAAAGTCAAGTAAGCCTGCCTGCCATCCATCCAGGTCGAGTGTTACACCTAACCACATCTCCAGTCCTACGGTCGCGCGAAGGCGAAGTTCGGCTTCGTTGCTGGTCTCTACGGTCAAATTCAAAATCTTGCGTTTATCTACGGTGACATCCTCCCCAAGCTCTGGGGAGCTAGTGGTCTCTTGTTGGCACAGTACTTCCCTTCCCGGTTTCAGGGTGAAATCACACAAACCCTCGTGTTTCTGTTTGGGTTCAACCTGATTAGCACCATTCTGTCGCTGCCAATCTCGTACTACAACACTTTTGTCCTGGAAGAGAAGTTTGGTTTCAATAAGCAGACGCTCAAGCTCTGGGTTACGGATATGCTGAAGGGTCAGATGCTCGGTATTGTGCTCGGAGCGCCTATCATTAGCGCAGTGCTCAAGATCGTCCAGAAGACCGGTAACTCGTTCTTCTACTACCTGTGGCTCTTTGGCATCTTCGTCCAGGTCTTTGCCATTACCATCTACCCGATCGTGATCCTGCCATTGTTCAACAAGCTATCACCTTTGGAGCCTGGTGACCTAAAGACCGGCGTTGAGAACCTCGCTAAGAAGCTGAACTTCCCTCTCCAGGAACTTCACGTCATCGATGGTAGCAAGCGGAGTGCTCACAGCAATGCCTATTTCTATGGACTGCCATGGAAGAAGCATATTGTTATTTACGATACTTTGATTGAGAAGAGTGAGTCTGAGGAGGTGGTCGCTGTTCTCAGCCATGAATTGGGTCACTGGAGTCTCAGCCACACCACAAAGTTGTTCGGTATCGCTCAGGTATGTTATCCGGCTTCAGGGCTGTTTGAGATAGATCCAACTGACTGTTGTAGTTCCACATGTTCTACATCTTCGCTCTGTTCTCAGTCTTTGTTAACAACAAGTCGCTGTACCAATCTTTCGGCTTCATTAATGAACAGCCTATTATGATTGGATTCCTTCTGTTTTCGGATGCTCTGGCGCCTATGGATGCCGTGGTTAAGCTTCTTATGAATATCCTTAGCCGTAAATTTGAATTCCAGGCCGGTATGTTTCTCTGCTTCTGTTGTCAGAAGGTTATTGTGCAATGAATAAGAGCTAACACTCATTTAGATGCGTTTGCTGTGAAGCTTGGTTATTCTGAGAAGCTCGCCTCGTCTCTTCTCAAGCTCCAAATCCAGAACTTGAGCACCATGGATGCCGACTGGATGTACGCCAGTTATCACTACTCTCACCCGATCCTTTCGGAGCGACTCAAGGCCCTCGGCTGGAAAGGTGGAAAGGTCACTGACTATAAGGCGGAGGATGATGAGAAGCCAGTTAAGGCTGCTGATCGCGAGCTATAAGCCATTCTGATACTGTTATCTTTACTGGCGCGTTCTTGGGAAGTGTTCAGACTTTGGAAGTTTTTTCTCACTTTTTTTTTTTTTCGGTTATTTGGTCCTGTGGGACGGGGCCGGTGTTTTTGTAGAAGTGTGGGAATGTATCATTCAGAAAGAGCAGTAATAAAACAGGAAAGAAGAAAACTCCTCTGGTACGCCAAATATAAGATGCATGGCTTTTGATACCCAACCGAAAAGAATCCATCCCATTGTAAAATGATGCCAACAAAACCTTCCAATCATAGACCCATAACAGCCTGGTTTTTTTTTTGTCTACTTTGTTCTTCGCTTGCTCTCTCTTTGCAGTCGGATTTACTCTTCGGCCTGGGTCTCAGCCTTCGCTTTAGCCCTCTTCTCTGCCAATCTCCTCTCCTTCTTCTTTCGCTTCCTTTCCTCTTTATCCAGCGCACCGGCATCCTGTTCTACATCGTCCACCTCCATCTGGCCCTGCGCATCATTCTCGTCCTGCACTGCATCGCCATTCTCACCCTCCTGGAACTTCTTCGCATCCTCCCAATCCCCATTGGCTCCCACTTGCTGCTGTTGCTGCGCATCTCCCTCCTCTAGCTTAGCGAGCGCCAGATCACGTCCGAGGACCTCACCCGCAAGGCCGGCCTTCACGCGCTTCAGGTTGTGTATCGTGAGGTTAGGCGCAGCGGCTGTGGTACGCGAAACGGGGCCATGTTCGCTGATTCCGGCGTTGGGTTGGTATGCGGGGTCTGTAGCGGCGAGGTCGATGTAGGCAGCGAGAAAGTCATGCGCCGCTGATTGGGGGATGGATTTCGAGTTGAGAACAAATGTTGGGGGGAGGGGGGAGGGGCCGGTAGCCATTGTAACGGTTTAGATATTCGATTTATGATATAGAGTTCTGATAATAATTTGATTTTTTGTTCCCCCACTTTATGATGGTATACGGTGCGCAATGGAAAGAGCCCGTCTATTATGCAGGAAATCGGCGGATGCGGTAAATATGAATGTCAAGACTGAGAGGAAAGAACGAGAGCTACAGTATATCAAGAAAAAAAGTTCTGGGATGGAAAAAAAGGTGGCCCGTGCTCTCTCTCCGCCGGAGGTTCAATTTTCGTTCCCGCCCATCAATCGATACTCCAAAGCCGGCCTCCCTCACACACACTCTCTCTACCCTCCCACTCCCATCAATCAATCCCTCTCCGGATCCCACACCCGCCTTTCTTCTACCGCTGATTAACTTACGCGGCCCCCTTCCCGGCACTCCCAGTCCACTTTCATCCGTGACAATGCTTTGCCTCCGGTGCAGGGCCATGCCCTCCGCCCTGAGGACGTACTCGTCCCCGATGTCCATGTCGAGGTAAGTAACAAGCATTGAGCCACCCAGACCACTTTATCACCCTAACCACGTCCCCTATACCTGGTTTTCTTTTCCCCAAGGGGGGGGGGGTATATATAAGTCCGCAGTACTAACGGCTCTAATTGCAGATATCTCACCCCCAAAACCACAACGACGACACCTTTCAGCACCCTCTCCTCACCACTCCGCCCCATGACCAACTTCACCACCACCGTTCGTCCCCAACTCCCGACCCTAAGCAGCGCGCAATTACTCCCCTCCGCGGCCACCCAACAGTCCCGCTCTTTCTCCGCCAGCGCCTCCCTGGCCGGTAAACGCGCCACCTACAATCCCTCGCGGCGGGTGCAGAAACGGCGTCATGGATTCTTGGCTCGGGTGCGGTCGCGTGGAGGACGGTTGATCCTCCTGCGGAGGAGAGCGAAGGGTCGCAAGTCATTGAGTTGGTAGATGGCCCCTTTATGAGAGGGGGGCGGAAGAGAATTTCCGGTTCCTTGCGTGTACGTTGGCTTGTTTGGGTGATATTTGTCGTCGGATAAGCATGCAGGATTTGTATGATGGGCTTGTTGAGCTATTTGGTTTGTTCTTTTGTTCGTCATGTGAGGGCTTGAGGCTTTCTTTCTCTTTTTTTTTTTTTTTTCTTCTATTTTTTTGGTTATAGGGGAAAGGCTCTTAATGCCTTGGATATAACAGGACGCGGTGGTCCTAATGTACCATATACAATACATAGATCTTTTTATGTGCAATGTGTTAGGGTTTCTCTCTGCTCGAAACCGGTGTGAGTATATATACAATGGTGTATAGGACCTGTTTGATAGTAGCGTGGATCTACCAGGCGGCATCTCTCGGAAGAAAACGAAAAACAAACATTAGATAGGGCTTCCTAATCTATGGCTTTTCTATCGCTGCAGCAGTTGCCTGTCTTTGTCTACGGATCGGTCGTTCCACGCCAGATCATGATGTATACCATTCCAATCATTGCAAAATATTCTTACCGGGGTTCGTTATTGAAAAGCATCACTCGTCGTCATCTTCGTCGTCTTCGTCGTCTTCGTCGTCTTCTGACCCAGTTTCATATTCGTCATCATCGTCATCGGACTCCTCATCCTCATCATCACCCATCTTCAGGCCATAGTCGTCCTCGAAGTCCTTGAGCGGCTGCACCTCAGGAGCGAAACCGGAAGACTGGAGACCCTCCTTGATAGTCTGGACGAACTGGTTAGCATAGAGCGCCCTAGACGGTTGAGTAATCAGTTGCAGTCATACCTCTTCCAGCACAGTAGCACAGGTAATAACGATATTAGCCGTCTTGGGATCAAACAGGGGAAGAATGATGTCCCGTAGAGCGCCTTTGATATCATCAACGCCAATGTCCCGAACCTGCCGAAGCATCTTCTCCTTGTAGTCACTGGGCAAGTTGCGCACGACCTGGCGGGTAAAGCTGCCCTGGGCTGCACCGGCGATAGTCGCTTGCTCGTTGGCATAGCTGACCACGATGCTGCTGATCGACCCTTCCAACATCAGAGGATCGAATGGGATAGCACCGGATAGATGGTCCTTGACAATCTGCTTGCTCGATTCGAAGGCCTTGTGGGCATTAGGAGACCGGTACACGTCGAAATTGACAAAGCCAGTGTCAATATTGTAAGCAAAGTTGGTTCCATATGCCAGGCCAGTACCACGAACTGCAACCCAGAGAGGGCCCTCAACTGCATTCATGTAGGCAATTGCAACCAGCAATGCAGGAAGTCTGGGGTCGTTGTACGAATCAAGACCCCGAGCGGTCGCGTACGCGAACGACGAGTCAATCGTGGGCATAGGAATCACATAGGACTCTCCTCCCAAGTTCTGGCCGGCCTCGCTCAGTAAGGTTCTTCTTGCCGTAATAGGCTGGAGGGTAGAAATAACACCAAGTCGTTCGACAAATGGCTTCCAGGCGGAGACAGGACTTTGGAGTTTCTCAAGGTCGGCAATGACCAGCACTCGCATGTTTTCGAACTGGAAGAGTGCCTTTCGGATTTCTTCCATGCGGGAGACCACAAGTTCCGGTTCCTCGGCCAATTGTTTCTTAATCCTCTTAAGATAGCGTGCTTTAACCAGGGTGCTTCGAGCGCGGACGATGGACTCAGCTGCGTAGTGAACCATGACATGTACTGCTGCGAGCATGTCATCGCCACTACGCTTAGAGTCAGGTACATCAGAGAGGAGGCGACTGGTAATTGCTCGCAGTCGCTCCACGTCGAAGATTGAGTTCCAGGACAGCTCCTGAAGCCATGCAATCGCTGTGCTATATTTCTCCAGCTCGACTTGGAAAGAGATACGCAGCATTTCCGAGTTGCCTAGACTCCTGGCGTTTTCCATTGCATATCCAACTGTGTCCCTCTCCAACTCAACAACAACCTGTTCGAAGTTGATGGATTTTCCATCACGTTGAACTGGGAGGTTGAAGAAAGCTTCGGTGTAGATAGAAAGAAGGGGACGAAGTTGAACCGGAACAGACTGGGCTGAAATAAGGAGAGAAAGTTGGACAAAATTGCTAGGGATATGCTCAAAATGGATAAACAGAGGCATTTCCGAACCGTCAGCGTCTACGAGCTTTTGGGCAGTATGATCAGGGTGCCCCGCCTTCAGAGCAGCGCCAGATCGGGCCGTGGTAGTTTCCACAAAATGGATCGACTCAACCCCAGGAATGGTAAATCTCTCCAGCATCTCTTTAGGAATCTCCTTGTCGTTCTCGGCTTTCGCCTTTTCAAGCTTCTCGGCCAACTGCTTCAGGCCGGCTTCACCAAGACGCTTTTTCTGTGCTGCCACTCTAGCTTCCTCCTCCTTCTTCAGTGTCTCAGACATCTTCATGGATGGTACGCCCAAAATAGTGATATGGGGAGCATCCGATATCCATCTCTTAATGAAGCTTCGCCATTCATTCTCACTCCACTTCTCAAGTACGTCGTACTCCTTCAAAGTCGCAACATCTAGGAGAGTCGAACCATCCCTCTTTCCAAATAGGAAATCCGAGATAACGTACTCGGCAAGAGAAGAGGCGGAGCTTTCAGTAGAGAATTTCCAGGTCCGCCTTTGCCGGTCAATACATTCTTTCAGATAGTTCATGTCTAGATCTTTTTCCATTGCATCCTTCAACACTTCAAAGAAGCGCTGTTCCACATGGGCTAGTTTATCGGTTTCCACACTGGTTAGGGTGAACCGAATTTCAAGAGAGGGGTGGTCTTCAGTGGCATAGTAGACGGCACTTGCCAGCTGTTCCTTTTCGACAATGATGTTATCTAGAAGCGAAGCGGATGATCCAGCAAGGTACAGAAGTGCAACATTGAGTGCCCCGGCTATTTAAGTGTGAGTATATTTGCGAGATGAAAGGGTGGATTTGCTGCTTACTCTGAACGGGATCTGTAGAGTCAGGTCCCAAAAATCTGATTTCGATCTCTCCAAAAGACTCATCTTCTTCGGGAAACTCTACCTTCTTCACAATGGACTTTTCTAGTGGCGGGGCCTGCTTGGAGTCCACCCATGGTCTCTTGAACGGAGCATCTGGACTTGGAATAACATCTAGAATGGTGTCTTCAAATTTGTCCAGTGTCTCAAGCATATTGGCATGGTCGACCTCGCCGGTGATGATTAGGCACAGATTTTTCGGCTGATACATCTCTCGGTGAAATTCTCTGATTCTCTCTGCCGTGAGAATGCGGAGCTGCTCCATCATACCGCCAGTCTCATAACGGAAGCCGACGCCATGTGGGTAAGTCAAACGACGAGCGCTCAAGTCTATCAGTTCTGCAGAGTTATTCTGCACACCCTGCATCTCTGAGTACACAACGCCTGCATCGTTTCCAGTTCCATCAACGTGATGTACTTCTGTGTAGCAACCTTCGTCTGTCAAGGTTGGGGCAATTACATGCTCGAGATATACAGGCAGAATCTGTGCAAATCCTTCCCAGCCTGCAGTGTCAAGCGTGTACGCCGTATGGTCTGTGGCTGTCCAGGCATTGGTACTCGAATAAACCCGCGTAGCAAGCTTATCAAGAAATCCTTTGTATCTGTAATTGCGAGAGCCCATGAAGCATAAATGCTCTAACGTATGGGGGGCTCCTGAATCATCATGAATTTCTGTGGCAAGGACAAAGTAACCTGTCACCTTAGGGCCTTTTTGGTCGATGACCACGACCCGCATGCCAGTTCTCTCAGATTCATATTGGACAAATTCGCTTGGCGAGTAGTCCGGTTTGAATTTCTGTAGTAACTTGAAATGGCTTTTCTGACTCGGGGACATTTTGCTAAGCGATCCTGAGAACCTCTGAGGATGCACCTTAAACCCAGAGTTCGCGATCGTTGTTCGTGACAATAATCTGTACAGGGGTCAGTAAGCGGTACTATAGGTATAGCGACGCTAGACCACAAGATAAAGCACGGGATTCGCTACTAAATAAAAGAAAACTAAGATACATGTAAGACACTGCACGAGCAGGCTAAGGTGAACAGCATCCACAAAATATGCTGAAACGAATTCAGTGACATAATAACCCCAGTGGGTAACAGTGACTTTAGGCCACTTGGTAGGAGAGGGGCTTTTTTTTTTTCTCTTTCTCTCTCTTCTTTTCTTCCTGGGAATAGCACACAGATGATAGGAACTTACATGGATCGAATAGGGTTTGCCCAAGTCAGGCCTCGTAAGAATAATCGAGGCAACACGATGGATTCTGCTTAACTGTTGATATTAATGCTTCCAAGGATGTCGTGGGCAGTTTGGGTTTCGGTACCCTCGAACTCTGTGACAGTGAGAGTGGAGTTTGGGTCCCGTTTCTTTAGAGGATCACCGCACCAACAATTGTTCAACTACACATGTAGAGAGACTCAGGACATGTCCTCCGCATCGGTCAGGGGGATTATAAGAAGGGGAAACAAAGGAAACAGTTTAAATGAACAGCAAGATTTAAAAATTAACAACTCATAGTCCACAAGGATCCCTCCAATTGAAAGTTCGTGAAATGGGTCAAGGCGGTGAAAGCGATTTAAATGAAGTCACATGGGTTGAGCTCATGCCCTGTCCTCTACTTGCTGCTCCCAACCATTCCGGGCATTTCAATTTTAAGAAATTCTCATATCTGCAGATAGAGAGTAACGGATCGGGTTGCACGCGCTGGTTTTATCCGCGGAGGGGCTTTATCATTCGTTGACGAACGGTACTAGAGCTGGTCACAATCGGACACGTTCACTATGGCCCGCGAGACATCGGAGCAGGAGATATGCCAGTCGGTGCTTAGTTTTGTAACGGAGGGCACCTACCCTACATCTGAGAACATAATTGCTGCCGAGTTTCCGGTATCAGCTCTCGCAAAAGAGTTAGAGCTTATATCCAAGGCAAGGGAGGAAGTGGAAGTGAGTAGCACCAACCAGTTGGGAGCCCCGCGATGCGGCCAGCGCTACGTTCCCCCAGCGACTAATCCACGATATACTTATTCTTCATGTCAAATAGGCGGAGATTACTGCACTAAGCCGGGACAATGACTTCGATGCCGATGGATGGATTTCGCAAGCAAAACAGCTTCATGCAGACATCGAGCGATCCCGTGTTACTGCAAGAGAGATCGTCGCGCAGCATGAAAATACAAACCCTTTACAACTGAAAGTTGAAGATGCCGCTGCCAAGTTTCAATTGGTTGAAACGGAAATCGCATTCAACCAAGCTGTAACGCACACACTTGAGGAGGTACAAAGACTATGTCAGCGACTCGATGCTGGGCGGGTTACCCTTGAAAAGGGCCAAGTGATGGACGCAATCGAAACACTAGAAGCAACTGAGCAGGCTATAAACAAAGACAATCTCCTTTCAAACACAACCGTCATGCACATACTCTTAGAGGATGTCAACGAATTACGGAAGGAAACTGCGGAGTATCTCCGTGCTCGCTGGAGCAAGCAGCTGAACGTCGACAGAAAGGAGGGAGTGTTGACACTCTTGAATGACAATGGTAAGAAATTCTCCTAAACCTGAGCGTGGCAACTTTTATTGAACTAAATAGAGCATCCATTGGACGAAACTATCTCGGCCCTAGTCCACCTTGATGTACTCGCGTTGTGCAAGGATAAGTTTGAGAAAGACTTAATTGCTACCCTTTTTGAACCTATTCTACTTCCTGTAGTTGAAGGGAAGAGTCATAGTGTCCAGGTTGGAGTGTCATCAATTCGGGTAGAATCCCAACCGTCAAATGCATCAGTGCCTGAGGTTTTGGACCGCCTCACCACAGTCTTAGGTTTCCTACGCCAGCACCTTCCTGCAATAGTCTCGGACTCATTTTCGAGTTCACTCATCCCGACACTCTCATCGAAGGTCATATCCTACTGGCTGTCTTCTGCCATACCCACAGACCTTGAGGGCTTGAGTATGTTCGAAAATATTTTAAACTACGTCCTAAAGTTTACAAATACGATCGAGACATTCGGGTGGCAGGGGTATGAAGAGCTTGTTTCTTGGGTCAACCAGGCCCCTCGTTTATGGCTCACCCGGCGCCGAGTCGATTCATTGGACCAAGTTCGCAAAGTCCTGGCCGCTAGCCAAGGTACCACAAAGCGGGTAGAACGTATCGAAAAGGAGGAGATTTCTGGTAAGGATGAGGCACTACTGGAGAATTCAACTGATGATTGGGATGCTGGTTGGGGTGACGACAACGAACATGAGACCACAGCGAGACATTCGGGAAATAAAGAAGACGAAGAGGACGTCAGCGCATGGGGTCTAGATGATGATACCGAAGAGAATACAGTTGGAACAAAATCTGATCCATCTGCTGAAGATGACGCTGCTGATGCTTGGGGTTGGGGAGACGAAGACGAGGAAGAGCAAGCCGACGATTCACAGATTAAAAATATGAATGGGGCAAAATCTGTCAACGGGAAAGATTCAACACATCAGGACTCCCCACGGGAAGTCACACTGAAAGAACAGTACACCGTAACTGACATCCCTGACTCCATCCTGGGAATCATTCAGCAGCAAATCAAAGACTCTGAAGCTATCTCGCAGCCCATGTAAGTCGATATTGACCTGGATATCTGCACCTGTACTGACTCTGTTCCAGACATTCTCACTCCCGCGTTGTTTCCTCTGGTGCAGGCCTGCTTGCGCTTCCGACTTTGATACTCGCCATGTTCAAGGCCACAGCGTCATCGTTCTACGGTCTTAAACTAAACTCGGGGCAAATGTATTTGTATAACGATAGTTTATATCTTGCTGATCAAGTGCGCAATCTTTCAGAAAAACATCAGCTCTCCAGGCTCTACGCTGATATCGATGCGCTTGAGAGGTGTGGCAAATTCGCCTACAGCAAAGAGATGCAAACACAGCGCACCATTGTCACAGACCTGCTAGACGGTGCACAAGGCTTCAGCCAATGTTCTGAGCAACCATTCCTGGGAGAATGTGAAAACGCAATCAGTGCAACCGTTGACAGGATCCATGATGTCTACAAGGAATGGCAGCCCATCTTGTCACATTCCGCACTACTTCAGTCTGTTGGTTCTCTGGTTTCAACAGCTATTAATAAGATTATCATCGAGATTGAAGAGCTAGGTGATATATCGGAGGCTCAGTCCCAACAGCTTGTGTCGTTCTGCAACCAAGTTTCTAAGCTGGAAGATCTATTCATGCCAGAGACAGCGGATGGTGTTGCACATGTACCAATGACCGCTGTTTACGTGCGAAATTGGCTGAAATTCCAGTATCTTGTTAACTTACTGGAAAGTTCGTTAGCTGACATCAAGTTCCTTTGGTTAGAAGGTGAATTACGTCTAGAATTTTCACCTGAGGAGGTAGTTGATCTTATCGAGGCTCTTTTCGCAGAGTCTGATTACAGGCGGAAGGCAATTGCCGAAATTCGACGGGTCTCGAGATAATAGAGAGAAGGTGCAAATATATTGTATATAGTATTGGGGTGTAATATGAGAGAGACGATTCGACCATACTATCAACAAATAGTAAGGAATAGATAGAGCTAGGGCAAAGAACAGTAAACATAGTTCTTGTACGCTGAGCTGCGGGGAATCTCCGCGCTTTGCGCAATTGGCCGCACCGGTCGCCGTATTTTTTCCTCAGTTTGCGCAGTTTTTTGTTCACTGCGAACCGATCAGATTTACGACAACGCCGCTTCAGACTCCCCAGTACCATTCGTCCTTTTACGGTTCCAAAATGAGCGAGGAACTAAATTCCACTTCGGCTGCAGCCTCTACGCAGAGGCAGGTTCGTGTGCAGCTCACTAGCAAACAGGAAGATATTGCACTACCTGAAAATACCGGCCCGATTCTCGTTCCCACAGGTGAGGTTAACTTGCGCCAGGTCCTCCATCTGCCTGGTGTCTATTGTTCTTGCAGAGATCTAATTATGTAGGCCTTCGAAGATATGCACTCTCGACGTTGGTGAACAATCTCCTCAGCAATGACAAGCCAATTCCATTCGAATTTTTGATCAACGGGTCTTTCCTCCGGACTTCGATCGATGAATACCTGACTGCCAATGGTATCTCTGCGGAAACTACTTTAGAAATCGAATATGTGAGAGCCTTGATTCCACCTCTTCATATTTCATCGTTTGAACATGATGACTGGGTAAGCTCGGTTGATGTGCTTTCCGCAACCTCGCCCGCCGCTTCATTAGCCTCTGCAACAATTGCTGCAGGCCAAGAGAGGATCCTCTCTGGTAGTTACGATGGCCTGCTTCGAGTGTGGAATATGTCATCTCAGATAGTTGCAACCTCGCCATCTGCCGCTGATGGCGGTCATACCGCATCTATTAAAGCCGCCAAGTTCATTTCCCCAAATTCGATTGTATCGGCAGGTCTCGACCGAACAGTGCGCCTGTGGAAGTATTCTGAGGATGGCGATGGTTTCTCGGGCAAGATAGCGCCTCAGCTTGAGTTGTATGGGCACAGAGGCCCTATCAACTCATTGTCTGTACATGCGCCTTCCAATCGCATTCTTTCTGCCTCATCGGACCACAGCATAGGCTTCTGGTCAACCAAGAAATCAGATGCACCGGCCGCTCCAGAGGATTTATTGCCATCTGCTGCCTCGAGGAGCTCCAAGAGGAGAAAGCTAAATTCGTCTGTGACCACTCCACAACGAGGACCTTTGGCACTCCTTTCCTCCCACAGTGCGCCCGTGTCGGCTGCGATTTTCGACTCCAATGATTCCACTGTCGGTTATTCAGCTTCTTGGGACCATTCTCTGCGTACATGGGATCTTGTAACTGCTACACTTGTGGATACTCGGACAACAGCTCACTCGCTGCTTTCCCTTGAGCACCTTCCTGAACACCATCTGCTCGCCGCAGGAACGTCCGCTCGCCATATCACCCTAATCGACCCTCGGGCATCAGCAACTACAATTGCGGCCATGACCCTGCGAGGCCACACAAACGCAGTTGTTTCGTTAGCTCGTGATCCGAAGAGTTCATATGGTCTCATTAGTGGAAGTCATGATGGCACATGTCGGATTTGGGATATCAGGGCCACGAAGACTGACAAGGATGGCGTGGTTGGGGAGAGTGTATACTCTATCTCCCGCAAGAGTCTTGAAGAGCAAGGTAAATCCGAGGTCAAGCGTGTCGGTGGAGAGGGCGTCAAGGTTTTCGGTGTGGCCTGGGATGGAACAGTAGGCATTATCAGTGCCGGTGAGGACAAGAGGATCCAGATCAATCGGGGTGAAGGTGTCTTATCTTCTGCGTAGAATGAGTTGCACATATGGGCCCGGCGTTTTGCTATGGGATGAAAAGTTGAGACTCTTTAAATTTTCTTTCACTATCATACAAATCCATGTCATTTCAGGTGCTTATAGATCCTGCGAGACACAAAAACGGGATACAGCATTCTTTTGGCTGCATATTCTTTCTCTAGATATAGTACATCTCATGAAGTTTTAAACTGTATCCGATACTCAATTACAAGAAGTTAAAAGATAAACGCCATGCCATGCCCCCCACATAAAGATCGTGAGGTCCAACAAAGTACAAACAGCTACTGTAGTGAACTCAGAGCCTTCTCTCCATACGATTGAGCTTGACGGCAGTTTTGATCTATACAAACAAGCATTAGCCCATTCGCTTCCTGAGAAACAGGAAGAATATAGGAGTAAAACTAACCTGAGTTCTAGTCCTCTGTCCACGAACTGGAAGTCCCAATGCATGTCGTCTACCCCGGTACGTACCCGTCTCCTTCAAACGTTTGATATCATCCAGATACTGCCTGCGAAGATCGTTCTCAATCTTCATCTCGGACAAAGCCGCCGTGATATCAAGGACCTGCTTGTTTGCCAGTTCGCCGACTTTACATGTGGGGTGGATGTTGAAGCGGGCTAGAAGACGTGACGAGCCATTGTTTCCAATACCGAAAAATGATTGAAGCGATCTCTGATGGAAGTGTTAGATTTGGTAGGGATCCTCTAATGCATCGGTTGGCTGGAGTGCTTGCCTTGACGAGGTTTCGCTCAGGGAAGTTCACGCCCAGAATGAAGACCTAAGTGAGCCGTTAGCTGTGAGCCCTGCACGGTTGAAAATGCAACTGAAAACAGCATACCATCTTGCCTGACTGGATGAATCTGATCTCTTCGCAATGGGGCAGACTGCACTCCGCTACTGTTCCTCCGGTGCAATGATTGATCTCCGGAGAGCGGAAGAAATCATGTCGTAACAACATTCCTCCGGTATGGCTGGGGTAAATTTCAATACTCCCCTTGTAATATTTAAGCTTTTGGGGCAATTTTACACCATACTTGAGAAGAAAATTACAGTTATCTGAGCTCAAAATACAGACTTTGCCTGCATTGGGGATGATGGCATCTTGGCATCTCCGCAATTGAAAGCTGGCCCTTCAGTCCCGCCACAATTCTTCTTTCCACTCCAATTGTCCTCTCCAAATCATTGTTGGGAATCTCCAGGAAACGGAGACAGTCTAAGTCATAATGTACTTCAGAAACCTTTTCTTGTCGTTTTTCTTCCTTCTGGCGGTTGGACTGGCTCTGGTCCACGCCGAAGAAGCTAGTCAGCCCCGTGGCCCGAAGATCACTTCTAAGGTACGTATCATGTCATTGTCGCTACTGATCAATGTTGCTTCTCTTTATGGATACTCATTATGTTACTTTGCATAGGTGTATTTCGATATTGAGCATGGCGATAAGCCTCTGGGCAGAGTGGTGCTCGGATTGTATGGAAAGACCGTTCCCAAGGTAACAAACCCTTATTGCTTCCATGCCCTGCCTCGGATGATGCTAATGAGAGTTTGCCTGGACAGACGGCCGAGAACTTCCGGTATGGCTATCTTGGCGTTATATCTGGATAGTTTGTATACTAACACCGAACGCTTAAGGGTTCTCGCTACAGGCGAGAAGGGCTTTGGCTACGAGGGCTCTACCTTCCACCGTGTCATTAAAGAGTTCATGATCCAGGGCGGTGATTTCACCCGTGGTGATGGCAAGCTTCCCCTTTTCAAACCGAAAAGCATGCCATAGGCTGACGTTGCATCAAGGCACTGGCGGAAAGTCTATCTATGGCGAGAAGTTCAAGGATGAGAACTTCAAGATTAGGCACACCAAGAAGGGCCTTCTGAGCATGGCCAACGCCGGTAAAGATACCAACGGCTCTCAGTTCTTCATCACTACTGTTCCTACTCCGTATGTGTCCCACACTAATGTTACGTCGCTATGAAGAGACTCGCGGGAAAACCATGCTAACAAGCGGGATAGATGGCTTGATGGCCGCCATGTTGTTTTTGGCGAGGTCCTTGAGGGTTATGAGGTGGTTGAAGCCATCGAAAACGTCCCTAAGGGTCCTGGGGACAAGCCCCAACAGGTGGTCAAGATCGTCAAGAGTGGAGAGCTGGAGTCTCAGGACAAAGGTAGCCACGAGGAGCTGTAGACCTTCTCCGGGTCAATGTTTGATTCTTAGAAGAGAGTGAAATGTGCTGATAGTTCTTGACCTTTAAAGAAGACATCGTTATCACTGAGGAGCCGTCAGAATCTCCAGCACCATCTTCACCAGGACCAGCACCCGCATCAGCAAGCTCTTATGCTTCCTCTTATTCTCTTTCCGGATTTGTAGTATTCCTTGTTGCCATTGCTCTTATAGTGATCTCTATTCGAAAGGTCTGCAAAGCACGGTGCCAGTGCAAACAAAATGATGAGAAAAGCATTGTTTGAGAAGACATGCAGGATGACGATTGCCAAAAGTTGCCGCGGAACAACCATCCAATTAGATTCAACTTCACTAATACAATTTAACCGTAGAAGGTACCTAAAACTAGCCTACTTACTAGTACATATCTCCCGTAGCGTCTAACGCGCTTTGAATGTGCCCTGTGGCCTTTTCCTCCAAGGAAGCGGTCAGTAACAGTTCAACGTACTCCGTAGTCGTGGCAAACCTTGTCAGGTGATTAGTTCCTTCCAGGAGTGGCAAATGTCAAATTCTGATTCTGCTTCTCCTTCTATGGTGCACGTTGGAGATCGGCAAACGGCAAGAGCAGTTTTCGGGGTATTTACAATTATCATATTAATTTTTATTTTATTGTCCTTTGCACTATTGTTGTACTGGGCACTGGATATTTGGTGTAGAGTACTCGGTATATATAGTCTTCGTTGTTTCATTTCGCTTCGTATTGTTCTGATACATGTATAAATATGAAAACGAAAGGGGATGTATATGTTTGTCCAAATGGTTCCCATACGGAGTACACTCACGGTAACCTTGTACTTTTAAGCACATACATCCTATGATTGACGATGATCATTACATCTAATCACTTTTAACAGGTAAATAATGTACCGATTTAACAAGTGGCTTTCATTAAAACCCCTCAGATTGGTCCGACGAGAGTTACTAGTACTTTTTTAGTACCCCTCCAATCCCGGGCCCTGGGGCCAGTAGTAATCAATAGGTATCTCAATGATAGTATGATACAAAATAATATCAAGAGAGATGATGCAGAGACCCTGACAGGTTTTATTTAATTTGTGATCTAAATTGATTTATGAACAATTTCTTCTATAGCTACAATTGCTAAAGCATTGCTCATGGGAGAAATACTAGATGTCAATCTAATTACTCCGTACTGGACAATACTATTACTACTGCTTGGGAAGGTACAAAACACGGTCGGTTGAAAAAAATGCAAAACCCTTTTTCACAGTGACGGCAAACATTGAAAAAAGAAGGCAAAAAAAAAAAAAAAAGGACTCGGGCCAGCCCATAATTACCTATTGGCGCCGCAACTTACCTTTTCTTTT
>ML736315.1:0-80276 GCA_009193595.1 Aspergillus bertholletiae
GAAAGGTTTTTGGACAATCAAACTTAAAAGATATTTTTTTTTAAAAAAAAAAAAAGAAAAAAAAAAGGGTAGTATTTTTTTTGTCTTTAGATTTCTTTGTCAGCTATGTGAGCATAGACAAAATTTCAAAACTCGCGCCAATGAAGAAGAAATACGGGGTAGTCGTCGTAATAATACTGGGTAGGCAAGAGAGAAAAAAAAAAGGTTCCATTCGTATGCATGGAGTGAGAGCAGAGATTAGAAGGACAAGACCTAGAAACCAAGATAATAATAACCAAACTTCCATTATTCACAATGATACAAACGTTGGTATTTGTATCTCCGCTTTTACTGCAGTTTGGCCAATGTGGATCCCGTAGAAGTTAGACTGACCAACTAAAATGGAGTCCTTTTCCTTCGATATGACTGTGGTAATGAACCAGGGGAGAGAGAATTGTAAAAATGAAAACATACTTACATGACCCGAGGCGCAAGAATGGTCTTAAGGCTAGCCAGGAGACCTCGTGAATTATTACTATTATTATTATTATTTAATTCGTATTTTATTTTCTTTGAGGGGGAAAAAAGGAAAACTAAAAAGAATTAAACAGAATAGAATTGAATAAAAACCCCAAATTTCGTTCCTCCCCCTTAGGGAACACCTTGCATTCGCTTTTCTGGTTAAACTTTTGGGTCACTTGTCAGACTGTTGCCGTACCATAATTTGCAAAAAAGCACTCGAAAAATACCTCGTATGACTTCCGAGACGTTACCCGGCCAGGTCAAATTGTACGAAATGTATGGAGTAAGGCCAGAAAAACTTACATAGAGAATTCGGGTTTCATAGCACGGGTTACTCCTTCGTATCGTACAGGTCCTCAGGTCTCGAACAAAAGATTAACCTCATGGCTGGACTCGAGAACCACACACATCGTTTCATAATACGCGCGGGAGAGCAGGGCTGGTGGATGACCACGTTTAAGGGGATCTACCAAGAACTATTAAATCGTATTTAATATCATTCAATATATCACCGCGACTGGCTGTATTATAGTTACTTTCCATTTTCAGTAAGCCCTCTTTTGATTGTTCCTGCAATGAATGTTTAACCTGCATTTCAGAGCCGTGAGACAAGGCGACCACAAGACACTACCACGGGGTTCCCCTCAAGGCAAACCGTCTCATGTTTGCCTATCAGAAAGAAAGACCAAAAAAAGGGATAGCAAGAAAGAAGTGGGTTTGCACCCAAACCCCCCCCCCAAAAAAAAGAGAGAGAGAGAGAGAGAGATGGTAATCCGTCATCAGCCATGGCCAAGAGGAAAACGCAAAGTTGATCATATGTTTACTTTTAAGGTCAGTCTTAGCAGAACTCTAAGTCAGACCTTTGATATCATTCTTTGGCCCATGTTTATCCCGTTAGGAGGCCGACAAACACCTCGTTTCCAATAATCCTCCTCATCATGGCCTTTGAAGGTGAGAGGAATGATTTATTTCAATTTTTATTACCGTGGCCTGGAGGAATGTTTAATTTCTTTTCTTGTTTTGTTTTTTCAATTCAGAAGCGGTGAGCACGGACTAGCGTGGAAAGGCTACTGGGGACGGATGCTTTGGAATGAGGCAGTGCTGGCAGATTCTTGCCATTATCATTCGCTATTATTTCATTTTTCATGGTTTGTGGTCAATTGGAGTCAACCCATACCCGCCGTTACCACTGCCAATGTCGCTTCCAATGTTCTCCTCCCACGCCCATTGGATTCTCCCGATTGCCTACTGCTGTACTAGGAGGGGGGGACGGGTATGGTTTGGGCCTTCGAATGGGGACTCAAAAACAAGGTTTCCAACACCCGCTCAATAATATGTTTGATATTCAAGGTTACGGGTGCCCAGTCTAGGTCCTCCTTTTACCCTTCCCAGGGTCAATTTCCTCGCTAAACTCGGTGCCTGGACGGATAGGGATTCGTTTGATCGGACAAAAAGAATGAGCATGGCAAATCGCGACTCGTAAGGCTTCACCAGAAGCCAACTAGAAAGCGGGTCACCCTGAGACCTTTTCCCCTTCTGGAAAGACCATTGTATCGTCGATATTAAAATGTTTGAATATGAAAGTATGACCCTCCAAGTCTACCCACCTAGTATCCGGGGGCTTCCACCATACAACTTGGATTCTCATACCGGTATACTCCATACGGTTGGGTGTACTGTAGGTGTGTTTCTTGTCTCTTTTTTCTTATCGAAATGAATTTGTACTTGATTCTATATAACGATTGATAGTCCTCAACCAAAAGAAAGAAGAAGAGACAAGCAAAAAAAAATTAATAAAATAAAATCGGTTTCCAAATTTACCAGAAGGTGTTCCAGATAATACATGAATTAATTACCTGTGAAATTCCAGAAGAACCTAATAGTAAGGGCTTCGAACACAGCTCCTCTCTGCCCAGGGTACCAAGTGCATACATGCACCAGACTACGACATACACTATAGACCCACCATGATGTGTGTCGACGAACGTCAGCCAACGATTAGTGGCCTTCTCGAGCTTGACCCACTGCCGATGTGGTCTAGTGGGACCCACTCTGCCCTTAGATACATGCACTGCCACAGTGCTGTCATTTGGCATTTTCCGTCGCACCCCGAAGTCTCCGTCCCTGGAATTGGATGGACAAAACGCTTAAATTATTGTAGTATAGGGAGCAAAATGAGGGGTTGATGGTCTGAGAAATTTCCTTGAACCTAAAGGGAATGAAAAAAAGGGGTAGCCAAACAAGAATAGTAAATCCTCAAGACCTTGGCCGGGGGAAAGGTAGGAATGTCGGAGGTTTTTACGCATATGATATCCCAGCCCTTTTCATGCACTTGGAAGCCCTGCGGTGAAGAACTAGAATAAATAGCCGGCATCACATTAGGGATTATTGAAAAAGTAATTTATTTATATAGGTTTATAAGTTTAAACTTATATAGTATATGGTTTTATTATTTTAATTGATTTTTTTTTAGAAAAAAAAATTTTGAAGGAAAGGAGAAATAGAAAAGAAAGGCCCAATGTGGAAGATCTCTTGTCAACGCCTTATGTGGTCTTTGTATTAAGCCAGAGGAAGCTGTCGTACGAGGAATCCGTAAGGATTTGTTTGAGCTCTATCCCCGTTGCAGCATTTCGCTTGCAAGAAGATAAAAAAAAATTAGTAACTATCAAATAAAATAAAATTCAAAATAGCCAAAGAGGGGTTTTAAAGGATTCAAAGCAAGGGTAATTTTCAGACCCCAGTTGATTATTGTTCGATCTTATTCTGTAATGCTATCGCTATTGAAATTTTTTTTTTCGCCACTACAACACAAGTCAGTATGCGATCATTGTGGCGATCAAAAGAAGTTATCAATTCTAATCCCATCTATTCAGCTCCTATTTTTCACAGCTGAGAAAAGTGGAAATGGATATGTCGTCAATGATCCTCGTCCTCCTGTCGTTGAGTCTTACGCACTCACTGAAAAAATCATCACCTGGACAACAACACACACGCATGCATCTACTGGGGTTGTGGCAATCCGGCGGATTCCATTTACCCTGCTCATCTTTTTTGCCGCTCGTAAGCCTATACGGTTGTGACGCTTGTTTTTGCCATCATCCCATACTGGATTGACGGTCCGATACAATTGGGCAGTTGTGTACAAGTCAGCAGCATGGTTGGCGGCTGATCAGAGAGGGGGGTCCTATAGTCTTCAACATGAATTGCTAGTTAACGGGTCCCGCACGTAAGCACTATATATAGTCGGCTCGATGGATGTAGTGCGAGTCCCACGCCTCTCGGGACTGGATGGGGGACGATGCTGTCTTCTAATTTACGTCGTGATACGGAAACCCTTGGTCGGGAACAAGGGTTAAAAGCGAGTCAGAAAAGTAAGCATCCAAGTTAAGTTAGACTACTTACCATACAAAAGCGCCGTCAGCCTTAAGCCTTAGCAGGCTGCAGGCTAAGTCCCGTGCACAGGCCTGCTGACAGAGTAATCTGGGCGCTAGTTTGTCAGTATTGACTACGAAGGTATGGCTAGCTGAAAGGGCCTGCCTCAGCTCGTACCTACTAGTGGGTAGCACTTAGTAGCCAATCGATTACAGTGCTCACTCTGCATGACGCATGAAAGTTGAGGTCAAGCTTAATCTACCTCGGATTCAGGGTTTTCCCTTTCCCACCATTTTTTATTTTATTTTTTATTATATATTTTTTTCTTTCTTCCTCGTCTTCCCCATCTGATTGACTGAACCTGAATCGGACGTCATGTGGGTATCAAGGGGTATTGACGCAGCAGTGTCGAGTCAGGGTCTACCTCTATAGTAGTAGCACCCATACACGGCTCATAGTGAGACAGGGAACGCAATCGACATACGCACATCAAAAACTTAAGAAGCCAAGATTTTCTCAGGATGTAATCCAAACCGTCCTAGTCCAGGGACTAAAAGTCCTCCGTAGAAGCATATTTGTCGTCAAACTGCACAGACTCCTTCATCACATGTGGTCAATCGATCGACTTGAACTTTTACCACAGTGGACACGGTTTACATGGTGAAACAGTGCAAATCTGAAACTGCCTGAGGATTTAAGACCTTGGCATCGACTCGACACCAATCATTCTTGAGAAGGGGCTTGAAGTTGGTACCCGATTCCGTCCCGCCCTTACAAATGAGGACAATCCTTGGTGGTGCGAAGTTTTTGATTGCATCCATTCCACTTCATAACTTCGCCTTAACCAACGACAAAGTACTGGTATCAGCACAGCTGTGCGTGCATGATGAGAGATTTTGGTTCCACCCTCAGCGCTACTTAGTCCATCTCTGAGCCTACTAGTGGTGTGGATAGCCAACCGGGGTAGATTCGCCCTGGGACATTGCAAGCGTCCAGTTGTGGCAGTCGACGGATCTGATCGAATTCTTTCCTTGATTTGTTCATTCATCCATTCAAGATTCAGGGTTCAAGGCTAGTGATGTGGAGCCCCAAACCTTATTGCCTCAGGCCCCAAGAACAGCCTGCCCTTGCCCTTGCCCTACACCCTAGCTGTCGTCCCGTGCCGTCCTCGTCGACGTTCCTCTTACCAGCCAATAGTGATGTCCGTAAACGAATTCTTGGCTTGATATCTCTGGCTAGAAGGCATTCCACGATCACCGACGTACCTCCTCCATCTCATACCTGACCCAACACTATATCGTTATTCTTATGCGCATTAGTGTTACTCAAAGCGGTCTTCACAATGGCTATGAATCGTATTCCTGGTCAGAACATCTATATTGGAGGGTTGGTCTTACCTGGTCCCCTCAATACTCGTATTGAACCATTGCGTTGGGCTAGAAAGCCTGACAACGCGGGGCAACGAATATACTCAAAAAGCCCGACTCAAAAAGAAGAAAAACGAAGAAAAATCCTTTTATATCGAACTGCTTGCTGACACACAGATTTAACGTGTAGCATATTCTGCCTTAAGAACAAGGCAGCATTGGAAAGAGCAAATATTACCCACGTACTTTCGGTATTACGGCTGCAACCACAAGAGGATACCTTTGCAGGCTTCCAACACCATCGCATCGATGTGGACGATGTCGAGGATGAAAACCTCCTAGAGCATTTTCCGTCCGCCATTAAGTTCATCCAGTCTGGATTGGATGCTGGTGGGGGCGTCCTGGTCCATTGGTTAGTCTACCCCTCTTTTCTCATTCTACTCGTGCCGATGCAACCCGCATCGTCTGGCTGGCTGGGAAAACTCTATGGTTCTAGGCCCAAGCGTTTTCGCTCTTCCAGCCTTCTATCTCAATGTATAGTAAAGGTGTGACATATCATGTGCGCTTATCACGGGTATGGGTCTCACTTCTCGACCAAAATTATCACTACTGAGATGTTTCAGTTGACTTCGGTGGAATGCTTAGAGGAGAGGTTCTACAAGTTTGGAAACTGATAGTAAATAGTGCGATGGGAAAATCCCGTTCAGCAACCATATGCGTCGCTTATCTGCTCCGTCAACAGCCAAGCGCACTGACACCGCAGTCCGCTCTTGCTATTATTAAGGAAAGTCGACCGCTTTGTGAACCGAATGATGGATTCATGAAACAGCTATCGATCTACCACCAAATGGGCTGCCCAGATGATGTAACCAGCCATCCGCTGTATAACCGTTGGCTTTACCACCGTGAAGTTGAGGAAAGTGTAGCATGTGGACGCGCACCGGAGATGAATTCCGTGTTATTTGAAGACGAGCAGCCTCACAAATCCCAAAACAATACGGATCGAACTACGGAAATAAAATGCCGGAAATGCAGGTCTGTTTGCCTAATTTTAAGAACAATCTCTCTAGGTGAATATCTAAGTGTTGACTTATCCGGCAGGCGAAATTTGGCGACCACGCCATTCATCATACCACATGGCCCGCAAAACGGTGCTAAGGGGCCAACCGACTGCGCCCACATTTTCTTACATCCATTAACATGGATGCGTCCTTGCCTTTTCCCTGACAGTGAAGATGGGACACCCTCTGGAGATGCGCCCCTATCTGGTCGCTTGACCTGCCCGAACACTTTGTGTGGTTCCAACATCGGGAAGTTCGCATGGCAGGGTATGCAATGTAGCTGCGGCGACTGGGTAGTTCCTGCAATCGGCCTTGCGAAGGCTCGAATCGATATGTCCCAACGTGTCAATGTGGGCAGGTTACCTCCAGCTGCCCTAGGCATCCGACTGCCGCCTAGTATGAGACCTAATCCCACGGATGATCCCACAAATGGACGGGGCAACCTCTAAGTTTAGGCTGGCGACTGCGCCTCAGACACGGCGGATACTTCGCGAATAATTAGCACCGCCACTTGAGCACACGTATTTCTATCTCTGGCAGCTTGCATGTGAATGGCCAGCGAACTTCACATCACGTGATGCACAAGGTCTCGTCTACGGATCTTTGTGAAGGCTTGAAGCTATGCGCCTTCATCTACTTGGCCTAGATTCATCTATTTCCCAAAGCGGTGTAGTGGAAAGGGCACTGCGAGGATACACTTGGGTTAAATAAAGTTGGACCTTGCGTGTACGCGTTGCTCTTGACGGATCCACCGCACCGACGGGAGGTAACGGATAAAGAAAAGCATACATGAACAGGTGCTTCACTACCATAAGACTTGGGTCTAGGCACGCAAAGTTCAATCTTGGTGCGACCCGTCTCTTCTTCTAGAGGGCCTTGGTGCCGATCATCCCGCAATGGAGTTGATCTACTAAACTAGCAGCGACGAAATTACTCCCCGTGCCAACACGGCCACAGAGTCCGTACCCTTGATAGCTCATAGATAATCGTATCCTATCTCTACTGAGAGAGTTGATATTATGACATCACCACTGAGAAGCCCTTGCTTGACTGTTCTGAGCAGAACATTCCAGTCGATGGACATGCCTTTCGCTACCCGAGGCGTCCGAGCGCTAGAACCTGTCAGGATTCAGGGCTTAACCCCACAGCTCCACGAGGCTGTTTTTAAGGCGAGGTCCACTGGCTGGGAACCCCGCCAATAGACAGGCAGAACAAGTCCCGGGATCTGCGGCGTGGGAAGATCGGGGAGGACAAACTCAAACTTCCCAGTGGACAGTCGTGCACAAGTTCCTGAGAAAGGAGTATTAGTAATCAGTGCAGGCGTATTGACTGTCCGTGACCCGGTTCCAGGCTCCAGCAGGGTAGGCCTAGCCTACTCACTAGCTCCGGCACGGGGGCTGTGCAAACTACTCTTACGCAACTGGGGGGCGCTAGACCCATGGATACCCTCCTGCTGTAACGCGGTGGTATCATGGCCGTTACCCCAATACCGCCCGCTGTAATTTGAATTACGGTGAACCCCTGACCCACCGTATTTCCATTACCGCCAGACCGCTTCATGCTTATACTCCATAGTGGCAACCGCAATCGAATTGTGATGATCACTCGCTCCGAAGGAGCGGATTGGGATTATAACAGATCATTGTTATATCAGTGAGATCCTGGCCTTGGCGTTGGGCTGTCGGCCTTTCCTCATCCCCCATCCCCCATCCCTCCTCCTCCTCAATGGTCAAGGGCATACCACTCCGATAATATCAACGGAAGGGATCAACAACCAACAGAATTCAAAATTTATCAGCGTCCATCCATGGACCAATCTCGGATAAAATCGAGGACCTCCTTCCAGAAGCCACTCCGTATCGAAAATGACGTCACTTGCACACGACACGCTGACTTCTCATCCAGTCAATCTAAGCCATCGACCTCATCAACTCTAAGCCCTAAGCGCCACGACACCCCCCATAGACATGAATAAGAGCTGGAACCATCATGAAATCAGCACAAACCTTCGATTCTCGTAGGCTAGTTATTGTGCATAACTCACCCACTATAAAACATGTATCCACAATAGTTAGCTTCCCTTTCCTACAAAATAACTTCCTCCACTATACAAAACCCAATTTGCAACCCCCTTAGGACACCACATCAACGGAATGCCCTGAAAACTCGAACTCTCCTTGTCTAACCGAAGAGTCTAACAACAGGCAGCAGAGAGTTGACTTGGACTTGAACTTGCACCGCCTCCTCCCTTCTCCACTGCAGTGCGTCCAGAATTCCCAATATCCCTCTTAATTCCCCACAAGAAACCAAAAAAGTAGAGTCTAAGAATTTAGCACAACGTGTTTATATCACCGGAAATGAATACCGTCCCTTTTTTATTTTATTTCATTTTATATTATTATTTTTTAATCCTGACATCATGGGGCTTTTTTTGTACATTGGCGAATCCTAATGGAACGGATCGAAATAGGGGAAATGCGTATGCATGTTCCATGCGTTTTTTTTTTTGGTCGGAAATCTAGCCTAGCCTAGGCAGGGCAGGATATGCAAGATGCATCGGTGGTGGCTCTTGCATCGAATGCCAGTTGGTCTGTGTTGGTGCATGACATGTGGGTTCTGTTATGTCTTTTGATGCTCCTTGCTTGAAGAATGTGGGATTTAGATATAAATGTTTTTTAATTTTATTTTACTATTTGTGTTTGCTCTGTCAGCTTGGGATTTAACTACGTATCGAACAGGCTGTCCTGTATATTTTTACATGTGTACATTGCGCTTTGATATGGCTCCATATAGCATGTTGTTGCCCTATTGGCCCTGAAAAGTCGGGGGTTGTCTGGTGCGGAGTCCGACAAGTCGCACGCTATGAAGCCGACCACCGGACCGGGTATACGGGATTTCACAAATATAGTCCGCACATACTCCACAAAAGCATGAACTGTTGCCTATAAGGCTGAGGTGGCTGAGTTGGAAGCTTCCGCGTCGTGCCTAGTGCTGAGCTATCGCATATGTCAGGTTCGCTTAGAGTGTCTTACCCTCTCTTTCCTATGTTGACTGAGCCCCGGGTGAACCAGGCTGACTTCAGGACTGCGGCATAGGATGCCTGCTGATGGTGTCATGCGGCAAGTATTGGCTGATTTGGCGATCAGACCATGAGGGGGGTGACTGATCTGTAGCGCAGCTGCATTGTTTGGCGGTATTGGAGAAAGAACTGAGTCCAAGTACGGGTTTATCTTAGAGCTGACGATGTGATAATGAGCAACTGTGGCTGTGTGAGCTTGTCGTTTATTCATCCTCGCAGCGATGCCCTAGTATGATCGTCGTATTGCCGCGCTTCACTATATGACTGTCAAGAGATCCCAGTTAAACAAGTCGACGAATAGGCATGTTGCCTCGCGATTAATATCCTAATCAACCCTGACAAGGCAACCCCTCCCCGTAAAGTTGACTGCATTAGAGTCCCCCAGACGGGACAGACGGGAAGAATGAGGGATCCTGCAGACGCTGACGATTTCTCTTGGCAGCCTCGAGATTACGCAGTCTGTCGATGCGCATCTGATAGAAATTTCTGCGAGTCAATCCAGTCAGATCATGTTGAGCTGGCAAAATGAGAGACAGGATCCTGATTCGGGTTAGGACATACTTATGCAATGCGAAAATACGAGGCCCGTCATCCGACGTGGACGTGGGCTGCGCTGACTTCTTGAGGGATTCAATCTTTTTGTATATGTGTCAGCTTTAGTGTGTTGTTTGTTGTCTCTCATTCATGTCCAACATAGACTGAGGAAAGGTAGATAGGGGAGATAATGTAGGATAGGATAGGAAAAGGGTTATAGACCTTATCATCTCGTTCCTTCTCGTCATTGCTCTCCTTCTTGTCGGTGGAGGAGGATCCTTCCTCCTTCTTTGACTCGTCGTCGGATTTCTTGTCTTTCGCCTTGTCTTTCTTCTTTTTCTGCTTCTCTTCATACTCTTTCTTTATTATCTCGATTTCTTTCGCTAATGCCTCTTCTCTTTTCTTCTTTTCTTCGTCCTCTGTGTCTACGATCGGAGAACAGAAATGCCGATCCTTCAGATGTATAGGACAAACATAGAAGAAATCCTTCAACGAAGTTACTACTGCCCTTTCATGCCAACCACAAACTGTGCTTCAAAAAAAAAAGAAGAAGAAGTTAGAATGTATTTACCTTGTTATCGGGTGTGATCATCACGCAGCTCGAGGGCTTGTGGCAGATGTAGCACGACTTTGCGGCCGTGTCTGCTACCCGGCGGAGATGGTAGATGTTCTGAAAAAGCCCGCTCATGATTAAAAGAAAAAGGTGGTTTATGGATCTAGTAGGATTTGATATGTATATTCTAATATATGTGGGCGACAATCGAATGCGCGCGCTCTGCACTAGGTGATTTGTATGTATGGAGGGGTTCCAAGTAGTTTGCCAGATAAGGTCTGTTTGGTCTTTATCGGGTGCGGAGCAGTCATGTCATGTGATTGGTATATAGATCGGTTGTGATCTTGTGTTAAATCTACTTATTTTTTTTTCCTTGGTACTCTGGGCTATGCTTGGTATAAGTAGATAGAAGTTTACTTATTATTAGCCGCTATAAATTTATTTCTTTTGATAGGAGGTATAAACAAGATCCATATGCTTTGGGGAGTCCCCAAGACTCGTAGAGCATACAAACTATACGATCTGCAATTATTATTCTATACAGTAAGATCTACTCAGTCACGCTATCCTTGAGCCCTCGAAGAGCACTGAACTCTCTCGATCCGGCAGGGGACAATGCAGCTGCATTCTGTGCCCGTCTCCTAGCATCCGTCCAGAGCATGAACTCGCCGTAGCTCTTCGGCATGACCTGAATATCCTTCTCAACTAGGAAAGTGTAGTTGAACTGGCCAGTAGACTTCTTGGTGCCATGCTCCACATCTCTGACCTTGGTGTCTACGCGGACCTGAACCTTGGTGTACTTGCTGCCTGAGTCTGTTTCGATAGGCTCTGTGTATGCAACCGTGGCACGTAGATACAGGACGCTGCCGACGGGAACGGGGTTCTCGAATGTGCTAGGATCAAGGGAGATGAAGTTGGGTCGAGCGTGGGAGAAAGACGCTACACAGCAGAATGCAAGTTCAAAGGTCTGCTTCAAGAGGAAGCCACCGAAGATCATGAAATTGTGACGGTTGCGGTCTTGTGGCTGCATGATCATGGCAGATTTTAAGTTGGTGTCGCTCATAAAGACCATGTTTGATGGTCTTTGAGCGGGAGATGAGGGACCTGTGTGCAATCAGTGATTGTAATTACGATATATTCTAGGAAAATAGCCACATACTCAGATATGACATCTCCTTGGTCCACATGGAGTGAATCAGGTTACTCTCTTCGTCGTCTGGGGCTTTTTGAAGCAGACTACGTTTTCTCAACCCTTTCTTGGCTTGGTAGTTCTCTTCTCCCTTTTTGAAGAGCAGACGTTCCTCTTCAGTTTCTAGCAAGAGGGGGGCGACATTGACGGGTCTAAGAAGCATTAGTATGATGCCTTATAAATCGACTACTTGAGGAACGTACTTCTTGGTAGCCGGATCAAGGGACACCATTGTGAAGGCACAAGTGATCAGGACGTCCTCAGGCTTCGCCTTCTGCCCTTCAGGAGGAGCCTTTGCGACCTGTAAAGATATTTCCATGCTAGAGCGCCCTGTAGCATAGGTAACCTGACCACTGAGCTCGAGATCGCAGATCTCCATTAGAGGATGTTCGATGGTGATACGGTCACAAGCAGCGGTCACGGTCGTCACCGAGCCTCCGGTGTGCTTATAAGCAATGATACCAGCCAAGGCATCCAGGTCCATCAGGAGCGACCCCAACCTGGGTCCATTAGCAATGACTCTCAAACTCCCAAGGCATATGCCAGATTGGTTACCTGATATGCCCCGAAGCATTCAAATAGGTATCGAGGAGCCATTTGTCTTGTGCCAACGGCAGGATCTGTATCACAGGTTAGTCTAGGACTCAACAAATGCAAGTATTTTCACTAACAGCACTATAATAGCTGTCCGACATTTTCTTGGGGTTCACATCGGGCTTCGCGACCGGCGCAGAAGCTCCCTTGCCGGACTTCGCATCCTCTCTGCTCTTCGTCAATGCTTCAATCCACGGAGTCTTGACGCGCATGGGCATCCACGTAGGTCGTGACTCCGCATTGGGTTGGCTGGTGTGAAAATCCTTGGACGCAAGACACAATTGCGACGGGCGCCCGGCTGGCCTTGTCCGGAGAATGCCATTAGTTGCAGATGTTAAGCATTTAGAGCGGGTCACAGCGGACCGTCGCGTAGCTAGTCCCAACATTGTGAAAAATTGCTTAGTCCCGAGGACGTTTTTGGAGAAAGGTTAGTGGATGGAGGAGGCTGGGGTCGAAGATAGTCAGTCAGTGTCGGCATCGGCGTCATGTTCCCGAGGCCACGGCTACCGATCTTTGTCCCGGAGGATATCGGGACCCGTTTAAGGTTATTCCCTCGGGAATACGTACGGCTTCTTCAGGTTGGAGGGTTCGTATTCAAATGTCGGACGAGCTCATAGCTATCCTTAGATTATAGTATGGATGGCAAGGAGGATGTTCAATCATCAGGATCCCTGGTAATACTCATTTTAGCTCATCTGCTCAATGACATCATCGTTGTTCCCCCAATCTTATCAGCCATCAATGTATATACCGTAGTCTTTGCAAATGCTATTGTTGGTGAAGAACGATACTATTGACGCTTTTTCCAATGAAATGCACTCGTACTCCTGAGAACCAACATGGAACTACAAGCCCACATCCCTGTCAGAGTACAACCAGGGCTTTGGGCGCTCCACCACGCCTCTCGTCCGAGAACTGCGTCAATGTGAAGTCATAACACATATAAATAGCCAGAGAATTTCAATGTTTGTGTCAATATAACGGTTGGTTCTATCGTTTACAACGCAAATCGTATACTGATAAGATCAATTGAGCTCCTTGAACAATGAGTGACCCAACAAATCCCAACATCCAGAAGAGAACGACGCCACAATGGGCGTTGTATCAGCGCGAGAACTTCTGGAAGCTCAACGAGGGCCAGACACCACCTTTCAATACAGGTGCGACATTATCCTGCACACTTTTACAAAGCAAGTATCTGTGGCTAACTGTAACTTGCACCGGAGTAGACCCATTCAAACTTGAACAATTGGCCCATGAGAAACTTAGTCAAGGCGGCTGGTATGACTCCAACTTCTACCACTATAGGATGCGTATTGTCTAACACAGCTGTAGGTACTATGCATCCTCCAATGCGGGCATGTCCAACACTCACCTGGCGAACCGACAAGCTTTCTTCCGTCACCGCATCATTCCCCGACAACTAGTAGATACCAACCAACGAGATACTACTACGGAGATCTTTGGACGCCACGTTTCAGCCCCAGTAGGCTTTGCGCCGATTGGCATCAACAAGATCTACCATCACTCAGCAGAAGCCGCAGTCGCCAAGGTTGCAGGCGAACTCAATCTTCCATACTGCCTCTCTACAGCTGGAAGTACACCGATTGAGAAAGTCGCAGAGGCAAACGGCAAAGGTCCTCGGTTCTATCAACTGTATATGCCGCATGATGATGAGCTAACCCTGTCCCTGCTCAATCGGGCATGGAAGTCGGGGTTTGATGCCCTCATCCTCACCACTGACACATGGCAGCTAGGCTGGCGGTATGACGATGTGGCCAATTCCAACTATGCCTTCTACCGCGGTACTGGTGCCGACCTAGGCTTGACAGATCCTGTATTTCAGAGGCGATGTCGCGAAGAAGGTATTGACCCGGAGAAGGACATCGTCGCGGCCTCGGCAAAATGGATCGACTCCGTCTGGCACGGACGTGCATGGTCTTGGGAGAAAATCCCCTGGTTAATCGAGCAATGGAAGAAGATTTCCGGTGGAAGACCATTCGCCATAAAAGGGATCCAGTCGGTTGCAGATGCAAAGAAGTGCGTCGAGTATGGTGTTGACGGTATCGTGGTGAGCAATCATGCTGGTCGACAAGTGGATGGGGCAATCGCAAGCCTTGATGCACTAGAAAATATCGCCAATACTGTCGGTGACCAGATTTATATCATGTATGATTCTGGAGTTCGTGGCGCGAGTGATATCGCGAAGGCGCTGGCACTTGGAGCCCAGTTCGTGTTCGTTGGCCGGCTTTGGATCTGGGGGCTCAGTATCATGGGGGAGGAAGGAGTACGCCATGTTATGAAGTCACTGCTGGCCGACTTTGACATTTTCATGTGTGTTGCGGGGTTCAACAGCGTCAAGGAGCTTGATAGATCGATTTTAGGTACGTCTGAGTACGCAATGCTGTCTCTACCCCGTTCACTAACACCTCTGTAGAATCATATCCGAAAGGATATGCCCTTGTTCCGGAAAAAGTCTTGTGAACTGATGAAGTAAACAAATAATGCGCTGTAACAGATGATGACTGGGGTGGAATTGATCTAATTAACTCCCTGACCCTTGTTCAGTCCGGCACCACTCCAACCACGAGCCCCTCCGTGTGACATCTGCTAGGATACAAACTATACCGCCTTAAATTCAGCGACTGGATTCTTGAATTGGAGGTCAAAGATATTTTTCTTGTAGATCTATCTCAAAATCATATTCTATCAAACAATGCACCCCCCGCTCTAACGTAAAATCACACAGAACACCTCTACAAGGGAACCAAGGTACGCCCATTTGTAGTAGACCTGGTATTGGACTGGGTGTTACAGGAGGTACTGGCTATTGTTTATCGGGTGATTGGTGGATCTGACTTCTGTGTCCATCCTATGCGGCTTGTGGAAGGTTGAGATTTTCTGAACGTTCAGCAGCATAGGGTTTGGGTGAATGCTTATATTTAAGCGCCACACTCTTGAGGTCAAGGGGCCCCAGCTGATGTTAATTGCTGAGATAATAGTGATACTCGAGGAGAAGAAGTTTCTTTGAAATAGAGAGCCCGGATGAAAGAATGATAGTTGTCCGGACTGACAAGGAGCTATTTACCGGTATGAACATGTAGTTCGAATACGTAGTCAAAGACTGGAGACAACGCACATATGTGCGGGTCAGGAGGCAGGACAATAGAGGTATCCACCAAGAATATACAGAAAGAAAGTCTTCAGAGCGACCGCAACTCCAGCAGGTAATGCAATGGCCGGCCACCATGTTCTATCGGGGACTCGGTTGAATGGCAATATTATGTATGCAAGAAATGACAGTGAACCCTATTGAGAGTCGAGTGTTCATATTAGGCCAGCCAAAGGGAACATAGGACGACCATCACAGCAGGCAGATAATGTACGCTAGTCTTCATACCAGCGGAAGCAGCTTCAGTCGCACTTGAGCTCGCGGCAGCAGCAGTAACAGAGTCAGCCTTGTTTGTTCCGGTGGCACTGGGAGTTGACGTAGATGCAGTTTTGCTGGAGCTCGCACGCATCGCAAACCCGACTCGGTCTTTGTCAAAGTCAAATACTGTATATACGTTCTTGAGGAAGACATCGCCCACGAGCCATTCGTTGTCGCCGAACATCTGGTGACCAATGATCGTCGAAACACACCCTGACCCGTACTTCGACCCGACATAATCCTTGGGGGAGATCGTATAGTTCTTGCCCGAGAAAGTGAGTTCAACTTTGGCAGTCGAATTGCATGGGATAACAAAGTTTTCGTCTCCTGAGGCACTAGAGCCCGGGATCAACTTATGCAATGCGGCCGCATCCTTCGGTGGAATCAGAGCGTAGGACGTGCCGGTGTCGATGATGGCCGTTTTGTTGATAAAGTTGCAGGTATTGCCATCCACGATGGCATCATCCAGCGGGATGGTCCAACGATTATTACCGCTGAGAGCGTTGGTGTACGAAATTTCACCGGTGAATTTGGTCTTATCGACACCGCCGAACGTCACGGCTCCATCTTTCGCTCCTTCGGCGGCGCGAGAGAGGCTGAAGCTGACAATGTTGGATTCGAGAGACTTTTGCTCCATGACGGCCTCCATAAACGAGGGACCATACGACCCTTTTTCAGCGCGGCCAAGGCCGATAATGCCATCCATAGGGTAGCTCCGGAACTGGTCCGAGGCATTGGAAGCCAGCCCGAACAGCATGCGCACATCCATACCCGCAATCGAAAAGGTATCATTCCCGAGGACGCCAGAAACTTGCCCGGTTCCATAACCCACGGCCCATTCCGTGGTAGTTAACTGGAGACTTGTCGAAGCGTGTTCACCAAACGTGTTATGCAGTTTGCAGGAATCTGTCGTGCAGTCTGACCCGAAGAGCCACGTATTGACACCACCAGAGTCTAGCATCATCCACATCTTTTGACCTTGAGAACCAACTTTGACCTCTGCAAAGTAGGTATAGTCATTTCCGCCTTGGTTGAGCGCAGTCGTATTGGGTGCTGTTGGTTCATCTGCTAACATAATCTTGAACTGGTTGTCACGGCGAAAGGCGGCCCTTTTGATGTCCAGGGTGAGAGTATCATCCCCGGTGGATGCTTCCGGTTCATCCTTCACTTCGTCTGACGGCAATTCATATGGGTAAAAACGACGTTGTAGCTTATCACTGGCGACTTCGGGAACAGGGTCGGGAAGCTCTATGCGGTAGGGCACAAATGCCGTGACACTAATGTAAAGAGATGTGGTAGCGACAAGACATTGTAAGAAACGCATGACTTGATGTCAATTCTTCTAACTAGAGAATAAGGCGAACGGGCGCATTCGTGGGAAGAGACCGATGAGCGGCAGTCCGGTTAAAAGAAGGTTTCCGGGCCCGTGTCGGTAGAGAAGGAAAGACAATAATCAAAATGTTATGAAATGCCAGCCCCGAAGACGCTGTTTCTATTAGCACGGATTTAATTGAATCAGACACGATGTTATAAATAGAACCTGAACAGAAGACGTACCGCGGAGGGTTAAGAATACTTCAAAAACAACTATAGCGAGAGGGAAAAAAAGGAAGAAGAAAGAAAGAAACAATGCCACATGCAAAGGAATGGACGTGAGAAAAGACAAGCAATAGAAGTAAATGGTATTATGCAGCGATAGCCATGAGGGGAAGGACGTATAAAGAGCCGGATGCTGAAGGCATGGATTAGGGAGTCTAAAGTTAGTAGTGCGGATACACAAGAGGAGAGTATCCATTGTCCACCATTCAGACCATTCAGGAGCAAATAGTCGTCGGGGGCGTTCAACGGCCAAGCTCTTGGGTCTGCTCATGACTGGCTCTGGTCGGAAACCGGCGTTGCTCTAGGCCCCGATCTACAACTGGACTGAACTTCTTGCTGCACTCGCAAGTGGAGCCAAAGAAGAGGAGACATTGAGACAAAAGAGAAAATTTTCCAGTTGATCCCCTGAACTGGATCCTTGATTTTCTGGTCATTGCATCATTGGATCCCCAAGGGTGATCAGCGGTGATAAGAGACGACCGAGAATATGGGGAAGGGATACAAACTTCCACACTTTACATGACGGAGGAGTCCGCTCGAATTACCCCCCTCTAGGTGGATAGTTTGGGTCGAATTATCTCGAACTATTGTACGAACCACATCAGGGGCAACTGCATCTGGTTTTTTCCCCTATTGGGTCTCGGCAGGTGTTTCAAAATTCTCATCTTGGCGTGACAGCTGCCGATCCCACTCGCTAAAGGCAACTCTTGAACTTTGGTTAACGTGCAAGGAGAATTGGAATCGTTGCTCAAAACGAAAATTAAAAAAATAATAAACACACCCTCCAGTTGGTCTGTCTCTTTGTTTGCAGGTGTTGATCAGTCAGGTTCACTGCGATGATTGAAACACCCGGCGCTGTTTGGTCACAACCAAAGTTCTAGACTGCAAGCTGACGCACTCACGGACGCCCCACTATCCTCTTTTTTTTTTTTTTTTTTTTTTGCCACGATTTTAATGTGACCATGGCCGGTGGGTTATACACGGCCATAAGAGGCGTTTGTTATACGTCCACTGGATCTTTTGTGGCTGCTAACGTAATGCCAGGCACTGGCTTTAGTGTCTCCACGATGGGCCCATTGCTGGAACTCGTCCAACATACTATCCCTACCGTAGCATGGGAGCGGGATGTCTGTTCCTCAGTCGTGAGAATAAAATGTGCCTTCGCGATGCTATCACATTCAATCGGCTTCCGGGTAACTTCTGATAGAGTACTGGCCATACTCTCTCATCTTACCGGATCGAAACACACGCATTTCGAAAAGAAGAAAACCAGGGATGCTGATCATGCATACACGTCCGAGTACGCCCGTTCCTGCGTGGTAAACTTTGACAAATGGTTTTGCTTGGGTCTTGGGCCAAGATGGCTGGATCAGTCGTGCATATGGAGTAAGTGAGCAATTGTTTTTAGTAGGTCCCTTACCGTTGTCCGGGACCAAGTCCCGATTTATTGGGTACGCCTTCTTTTTTCAGCTCTCCCACAACCACTTAAATGCCCACTGAATAACCCATGCATACCCATTCCGATCTTCAAGTATGCCTATCTTCATCTACCTCGGGATTCGTTTCCCAAGTTGAGCTCTTACTCATATCGGCGTGAGATATCACGTGTGAAGTACTCTCTGTAGGCTAGGGATCTTGCCCTAACTCCACTCTCTCTTTTTATAGCATCACGAAGCTAGGAGGAACGTTTTGACTCTGGATCAGTTGTATTAAAATAGATTCTCCACAGATCTAGGAGAGGCCGAGTGAAACACTCGAAATCAAGGGAAGCCACTTTCTCTCTAGTTTGTGGTCATTGTCGTCCTAGTGTAGGATTTATACTTTTCGCCCGCATCAAGTCTTTGCAAATTTGGGATAAAGGACTCCCAACTCTAGTGCTAATTCTTTTCTTTCAAAAGCATGGCCCTACTAATACCGGATCAGCAGTGAAAGACTTGCCCATGAACCCTTGCGTTCGTTGTTTAGTTTCTTCGCCAACCACAGATTGAGAGATGCATACAATTGTTGAGAGACGGCCCTCATCATTCACACTTTCAATCAAACAGAGCGCGCTATTGATGAGAATCAACCCGGCCGGGGCTATGTTGTCAAGCCACACGCATACTTTATAGGCTTGTCTAGAGAATATATGGTCTGAGGCATTCAAAAGTGGTGTCCGCATCATCAGCCATTGTTCGTCATGGAAGTAAGTGTACGTAAAGTATTATTCATGGAGTACACTGAATTTTTTTTTTTTTGAAATGACGTCGATTTCTAGCCCAAACACTCGAATACTAATTGTGAGGTTGTTCTTAGTAGTTTAGGATTTTTTGTAGGATCTATACATATATATATACACATATAACCAAAATCAATATCAAATCATAGTCTTACTGTACCGCCTTGCTAGCCAATAATACAAGTTTAGACTATAGTCCTTTGATCATCCCACCTTCTGTTCCCTCACATATAAGACCTAAGCAAATATATACCTGAAAATTGAAGTAGACTCTGACCACTAAGATGCAGTTGACCTTTTGTGCAACATTAATCGGGAAAGATGTCAGCGTTTCGATTCGAAAACGACAAAAATCAGTATGTTTCCTACAAACCTGGTTGAGAAATTCCTTGCCCACTCTCCTTGGATGGTCAATGGAATTTTTTCTAATCTATTTGAATTGCGCAGCACAACTACTCATGTCTCCTTGGACAAATTTAGTCAAGTCTCGGCGTCCAAGAGACTACTCTGGAATTCACTGAAAAATAAAAATAAAATATGAATTCATATGATTAGATTATTACCAAAGGCTGATTAATAAAACGTCCTAGTTTTTGTGCTCTGCGCCGATTTCCTAACCAGGATATTGCCCTCCAGCCTGGATAATCCATAAGCCATGATCATGGATGGAAAGTGCTCGATGCCATTCAGACTGGCCAGTACAGTAGAGAAAGAGACAAACTTAGGCTGACAGGAAACCCTGCATCAGTGGTTCCGGTCCTCTGGCCCTGAATAGCGCCCCGTGATCCGAGGATATTCGTCCTCTTAAGTGAGAAAGTAAAGTCCACATTGGTGATGTCCACCACAGGGCTCTAGTGGGGGGGATGCGGATTCCTGCATTGGGAAAGAAAAATGTCGATATGACTCAATATGATGCTCTATGTGTGTCTCAGAAATTATCTCGGTGGCGCTCGATGGTATGTCGAGGCCGAATGTGACTGTTGTTCGAATCTATATTTACAAGTCTATTGCAAGAGCTTGCTAGAAAATATACTGTTCTCTATGGAAGGGACACCTCCTCTATCATCTGAAGTTGCGGCTTATTTCAATGTATTCGGACCAGTGCGGACCAAGAGTGCTTTCTGATACATTATGCCCGCTGATAAAAAAACCCTTCCCTGAGCTCTTTAACCTTCATCGCTCTCAAGCACATGGGGGTTGGTATTATAGTTTCTAGTCTTCGGTGTATTGGACCTGTCTCTAAGGGAGTAATAAAACCTTCTTTGCACATAATCATCTCTCATCTTCAAATGGTGATTGCGATTATTGGAATAGATGGTATAACCTGGACCAGCTGGACAATGCCCAGGACCTGATCAACGACTTTGAAAAGACCGCAACCTCGAATTAAGTTACAACGACAGCAGATTATTTTTATCTTTAATCTTGCATATATTTTTTGTTCTTTTGCTTTCAATCTTGTTTTACAACTGGGAGAGTAGGCTGAGCACAATCTGAACAGAACAATACTTCAACTCTCACCAACCTACGCGGTAAACTGAGGTCACATATCCTTTATACTGCTTTACATTATCTACATCTCATATTTCTTCTGCTTTTAGTAGTTACTCACCTCCTACAGCTCACTTTCTTTTACTCTTAACCTTTTACTTATTTCCTATTACTCACCTTCCTTTTACTCTTATTCGCCTACTTACCTCTTACAGCTCACCTTTCTTGTGCTCTATTCGTTCATTTATCTCCTTTTGCTCTTATTGACTTTACTGATACGACCCTTCATACATATACACAACAGTCCTACAGAGGACTCACTTACACTTATGGCACCTAGACATCCTAGAATCGTGAAGAGCATTCCAGTTGAGCAAGATTGGGATATGGAGGCAAACAGGGAGACTACTGTCGAGCAGGAGCAGAGCAGGGATAAAAGCTCCACTACATCTGGCAAACTTGAACTTGAATCTACTGAGGAGACTCCTGATGCCGCTATGAAGAGAGATAGGGGCCGACCGCGAGGTTCGAAGAATAAAAAGAAAGCAAGAAGACCACCGAAGAAAGCGAAGACTAACGACGACCGCCATGTCGATGATAAGCCAGCAGCTGAAGAAGAGCCAGCAGTGTTAGAAAACAAGCCAGCAGCTAGGCCAGCAATTCCATTGGAGAGTGATTTCGAAACAGTCAATTATCCTCTAATAGAGGCAGATGATGATAGACGCTACTCATTAATTTGGTTTCTCCCAGGAAAAGCTCGGTGTCCATTTCCGCTGAAGAATAACCATGATATCACGGGTATACCCTAATATCCTAAATGGACTCATCCTACAGTAAAGGCAACCCTAGTGGGAATTTCGTTAGCAAGGGCCCCCACGGACTCAGTAAACTGATGCATAGTACTATAATGATGGGATTTCAGGGAGGCTCTTGTGCCATTCATATATTCACTCCACATCTCCGTTTTCAACCTCTCTAATAACAAGCCCTGCTTGTGCTACGGACGCCCTTAAACCCCTTCAAACCTCACCTCAAACCTCACCCCCAGAAAGCTCCCCGGGCATATCCTGCAAATAACTCCATCTATTCCTCCCCACAGTGAGCCTGTGCTCCCTGAGATACTAATACCTGGGCCCTTGTTGTATCCATCATCTTAGGAGTACATTCGTACAGATCGTGTCTCTAACCATCCGGCTGCGGCAAAAAATATATATCTATAAATGATTTGATCTACTAGTAGTTCATCCCTCGGTAGCACATCCAATGATGTTCAAGCGCAGTGCCAAAACAATCCGAGTGCATATTATATTACATCTTCCCCCCAGTCACCACCCGCAAAGCAGCAAATTTGTTCAGATTTAGTAGGTTTGACATCCACCTTTATCGGCGCCCGTTGCCAACAGGCCGAAAAGAACACTCCATTGTGTGGTATATTCATATTCTAATAGGCGCAGAAAATCCTGTAGAATGCTGGCATATCTCTCCAGGATCACATGTCATATAGGGTCAGCGGCTTTCCTTGTTATGTTTTGACACCAGACAATCTGGGATAGGGAATGAGGATATTGAGGGTTGAGGAGCTTGTCATGCTTTTCCGGGGGGGGGATTTGTATTCGCGGAGAAGTAGCACCGTTCATAGACTGCCAATTGTCGCCTTGGAACGAAAGGCTATAATGTGAGAGACATCACTTGTTCCGCGGCTGTGTTTGCATTTAAATTATTGGCGAATGGGTCTCGTAGGACAGCAGTTCGGAAGGGGTGAGATTTGGAGTATATTCAAGATACTACAGATGACCATTCAATATGTTGGTCAATCCGGTATAACTAGTTGGACCCCAGTAATTCCGAGTCAGCTCGAGCGTTACATGTAGCCTGAACCCTTGACAGCTGAGGTCAAGCTCTAATTACCAGTTGTATTATTTTTCGGTCATGGTAGACTAGGTCCACTAGGTACTAACTGATCACTGGCATTACAGTACAGTACCTAAATGTATTACGTTCCACGTCAACATAGCTTCACCTCGACTAGACCAACGAGGAGCTCCATATGACCTGACTCAACTTGCAACGCATCGCGAAAATCCACGTTCTGCTCATGACCAGTAGGGACAGATTCCCCTAGAACTCGTCCTAGGAAAGAGGACGCGTTCTTCTTCCATCATCATTGTCGAAGGGATGCCTGGACATGGATCATGGCTGGCCTTAGACGGAGATACTTTACTTTAGTACGCAGTAAGCAATAACTTTACGCTATGAGCATGAAGCAAGAGGGCAAGGATATCCTGGCTTTTCATTTCATTTTTTTTTTTTTGTTTTTGTTTGTAAAAAACATACCGACTTATGCATAATTGATTTCCTCATCAGTTTAGTTTGGCATGTTCATCGACTATACCAAAGAATAAGAGTTCCAGGACTCGTTTCCAAGTCTGCAAAAATTGATATTTGGCGGAGATACAGGTCGCTCTCATTGCTCCTGCATTAAATGTTCACTATCCGTAAAACACTAAAGCACTAAAACATTGAAAAAAAAAGGATACAAACAGTAGTTATTCAAATGTGCGATGTGCAGGGATTAGGTAAATACTTTTTGGTGGAACCTACCTACACCCTGAGTTCTGCAGGCGCTGGAGCAGCGCCCCAGCCATATATGGATCATATCTAGGATTTTCAAAATCTTCAAATAATAAAACATTTCAAAGAAATATTGCGAAGTTCCGATGTCGCACTTGTGCATTAAATTCTGGCACTAATATTTAGGATCTACCATGTGGCCAGCATCAATGGGTCAATTACCCGGTTCTGTCCGGAATTGAAGATGTTGAGTCGATCAATTAGGACATACTAAACTACTACTTAGTAGCCATGCTTAGGGCCGCTAAGAACTACTAGTGAGAAGTTCCATGGGATACCTGGGAATGGTAGAACTCAAGTGTTTGGGAACATGCTATTGCTCCACTACGAACGTATTTTATCGTTGACAGGTAAAAGATAATGGCCCCTAGTGGAAGAGAGCAAGCCCTACTACTACTACTACTACTACTACTACTAGTAGTAGTAGATACCACGAGTAAAGATATGATCCAGACAGACAATAGATGCCACGCTTCAAACAAAAACTAGATATTCATACCGTCTGATTGAGCCCCGGGAAAGCCGTGCTATTCACCGGATACATTTTCATGTCACTGATCTACATTGCATACTTTTTCAAAACCAAAAAGTGGCAAGCGCCATTGGCCCACAAAATCTTCAATTATTTCTTCTGTAAGAGCCCAAGGCGCCGGAGCAGCTACGTCCGACGGATTGGAGTTATTAGGTACCGGTATTAGTAAATCCATTAGTCTAACGCTTGAGTCATTTCCGGATCTAATCTGATCGAATGGAACGGGAGAAAGGAGATCTACGTACGGTACTTTCTGACTCATGCCCGGAGCCTGTTAACCAGGGCCGTTTTGTTGTGAGTATAATACCACATTTACCGATCTGAAATTGAAAAACCAAGTAATTGTATGACAACAAAACCCACCCTACAAAAGAATACAATATGGACCATGGGTCTTGGACACGTTTCAGATTATAACAAGTAGTAGTAGTAGTAGCAGTAGTAATCCCCGGTTCACATGCCGCATGTGATTTATGGGGGATCGTTTGGATAAGGTCTCTTCAAGACGTCGGAATAGATCGGAGAACCTTAATTGTTTATCCCCCATTGAGTAATACCCCATATTTCCGATCAGCACCCATCGTCATAATCATTATCGGTGCTTTATTTTTTTTTTTGGTCTTCCCGAATGCCGAAACAGCATACTTGCCTAGGTTATTAGGGCTATCCGGTCCCTTGTGGCTCGGGGGGACGGATTGACTGATTGGCTGGTGCCTAGTGGATAATAAAACGTCATTTTTTTTTTGGAGGTGGTGTGACCGTGTGACTCCTTTCCCTTCCCTCTCTCCTAGAATCTGGAGGTATTTCTTTGGTTGTGATGGGGAAGGCATAGAATAACTTATTACGATGGCTTTTACAATGGATACTTTGATGGATTGAATCAATGTGTCATCAAATTGTGAATAGATAGCATCCTTGAGCATCATCATGATGATAAATAAAAATAAAGTATCAGGAAATAGAAAGACCACTTCGGTAGAAATCAATCATCGCTAAAGTAGAACAGGACAAACAACGCTAGTCAAATCAGAGCTGCTTATGGAGACTCTGCTGCTTGGGACCTAAAATGTCGTCCAAGAATCCGGCCCACAGCTCTTTTACAACGCCGGGTTCCTTAGAACCGTTCTGTGACTTCCAGAGCTCTTCGCCGATGCGGGATTTGCCAACCGCCTCGGTTAGAGAGAATGGGTCGATGTCTACCGAGTTGTTGTCAACTACTTCGGCCATGGGGCTAACTGCGATATCGGCCCCACCCCCGGAAACAGTGTGTACCTGGGGCTTCATGGGTGGATTCGAAGGCTGACTCGAGAAGTCGGCGTGGACATCGGAAATGATCGGAATGCGAGTATCAGCGGAGCGAGCAGGGGCATCAATCTCGTCCATAGATGGCAGGTATGCAAAATCCACAGTGGAGGAGTCATTAACGGCCTTCAAGGCACGAGAGGTGTTGAATTGGCGGGTGGAAATAGATCTATTCGGGTGGGAAAATGATGTCAGCGTGGAGCCCTCTGTACCGAGGCAAGGGAGAAACTCGAGATTTGGCACTTACTCTGCTGCGGAGCTACCGTTGATTCTCTTCATGGCAATGCTGAAAGCACGGGATTGAAGGAAGTCATGGTTGGCAAGGCGTTCAACGAGCTGTATGGAGATGAAGCGGTTAGTTTAAGCCAACGGGAAGCTGTTCTAAAACCAAAGTTATACATACCTCGCTTTGGTTGCCGCTGGCTCCCAACTTTCTCTTGTGGCATTCCCTCTGAAGGTCAGCCAAGCTGCGAGTCGCGTACAAGGATGTACGGTCCGGAACGTTGACTGGTTGTGCAGAATTAACACCGGTGATGTGCAAGCTCCGGCGGAGGTAGGGTGTAGCAGTATGTTGCTGAGAGAGCACGCGAAGGGCGCGCAAAGAAGTCGAGCGAGGAGCGGCCATTGGGAAAAAGAGTAGCGCGGTTGATCGGTGTTTATGTTCGGCAAAAGAAGAAAGCAAGGGTTCTTAAAGCGTTATAATGCCTGGAAGGGATAACAGGTATATAGATGCAATTACAGTAGATCGAGTATGAAAAGATACAATGTAGAAAATAGATGTGCTAGGCCGATTCGGTAAGCAAAAGACGAAGGGTTTTAGGAGTATTCAGTAGACGTGCAGGAGCTGGAGGGAAGGAAGGGAGAGAATGCAGTCGAGGAGAGCTCAGTACTTGTACTTCTGGATGTTCGCAGGAACCGTTGGGGGGGATGAGTGAGCTATCCACTTTCACCCTTCCAGCGGACTCTCGGCGCAGACTGGGGCGGTCTGGCCAAGTCGACGGGTTGCTAATAGTAGCAATCCACTAAATTCCCCGACTAAATGGATCGATCGATGGTGTCTTCTAGGACAAAAAAATGGGTGTGTATTAATGTAATTAACGAAACGCAACAGACTATTTTTCTTGTTTCTCCAATAGTATTCCGATCTACTCTTTTCTGAACAACTGTATCATGATAAAAGAACAGCGAAAATAAATCAAAAGGAGGGTAGAGGTGGGGTAAAATGTGAAATTCCAAAAAAGTAAAAAAGAAAAAGAAAAAGAAAAAGAAAAAGAAAAAGAAAGCAATAATGGTCAGTTCCATCCATTCCATATCAAGTCTTCAGCAGGATAAAAGTCAAAAAAAGAAAAGAAAAGTATGGGGTACACTCAACACACCCATGGACCTCAAGGATCGCATGTATACAAACATGCATAATCCCCGGCGCCACGGGTGGGAAAACAGCCAATCGATCAGGCAATCCAAGAATTTCTATGACTACGACTCACTACTCGGGGGGGAAAGGTCAGTTGATGATCACGAAAACGCTTGCCCGTCCCGGAACCTGTCGCCATTAAACATTGGCCAACCCCGGTGCATCGAAGCTTGATACACCGGTGTGCCCTGAGTTTCCCCTCTCTTCCCTCGTGCTTTCAATCGTCGGGTTTAAATTATTAAACCGATTTCTAACTGACTTTGGAACAACATTGGAGGGTCTACTAGCGTAGTGTATGGAATCAACCCAATCACTTGACAGCCCCCTGTCTCCTTTCGAAACAGAAACGCCCATGTCACCACCTTCATTCTACAGGTGGGTATTACGCGTAGTTGTTACAATCTTCGAACCATGGGACCGGATAAACTACTGATAGGGTTGTTGCCTTGCCCTCACAAGGCATGCCAGGTGGTGCGACTAGGAATACTCCGTAGTGGTGAACTCATGAGTCGACGTGGGAGAGTACTTGGCCAGAGTATGAACCAAAACAAGCGTAAGCGGGGCGGACGAAAGTGGTAATACTAGTGATGGCAGCCCTACAATAGGATGGCACAGCATTACATCCGATGCTGTCTATTTCTACCAATCTCATGTAGCATGGATGCAGTCGGCATGTTCTGCATGGATTCGTGTCGCCCTCCTCCAATCCATGAGTACGAGATAGTCAGTGACGCAATTGATTCGCAGGGATAAGTACCGCGGGGAAGTTGGTATCATCCATACATGCCCCGTAAATTACCATCTACGAGTAACTAGTATTATTGTTTTCCGTGGACATGCTAAGCGGGCGGATCAATGACGAAGCTTCCATAATATTACCAAGTTGGGATGGTTCTTACTCTTTACAGGAAAAGTAAATGAGTCCGGTTGTCCGCATGATTCCCGGTAGCCCATCTTAATTTCTGAATCCCGCATTGTTTCTCTCAACTGTTGAGACTCGGGCGAGAGGCGGTGAAATGAGGATCCAAGCGGCCTTGTTGTCGATCGGAGTTGACCCCATTTTCCGCGAGGGGCCTTTTTTTTTTTACTTTCTTTCCAGAATTAGTTTCAAAAGTACGATTTATTATGGGGACATGACTAAACGTACTGTGTAAAGTGTAGACTGGGATTCAAGATACCGCGTTGAAGAGAAAACGGGTGGAAACATCGGGGCAGGATCGAAGGTACGCAGTAATTCGCAGTATTGCAGTGAGTAGGATTAAACATACGCAGTATTTTCGGGGCTGGAATCCAAGATGCACTGTAGTATAGGGAATGATCGACCCCCTGTTCCGCATGCCATCCCATTGGGGGAGAGTCACGAGAACAAGGAGTTCCATGCCTCGTAATTTGTTGATTGCATGAAGTAATCGATATTAAAGTCTAACCCAAATATATTTTATTTTAGGTATTTTATTTATCATACTTATTTTGTACTTATTTTGTTTTTCTTTTGGTTTACCCAACCCTTGTCCTCACCTCATCAAATCATCATGATGAGACACATCCCAGTCACCTCGCTGTATGTAACCTTCCGCTTTTGGTCTTCGGTGATGTGATCAATATAAACATGGTGATATATATCTCATCTTCATACTACTTGAACTACATTACAAGAAGATCGTCTCATCTCACAGTATTCCTTGTGATTCTAATGCCTCTGATTGGGGGCTTAACTGGGGACAAGATAAGCACATGTGTGGCCGAAATTATTACCTCGTGCCGTATTTGGCATCCCACGCTTGCTTTTGATATATCACCGCCGAATTGTTAGAACCCCCGGCGACGATCGCATTTTAATGATCTCGATAGCCTTTCATCTACTTTGATACATGGTCTTCTTTGGGTATATCTGCATCGTATCAAACCTACATGTTGCGATCAGGCAAGAATATCATAGGCCAACGGGAGACGAATGCTTGAATGTGACGAGGTATCTAATCCAAAAATCGTATATCTAGGCTAATAAGAGCGCCCCAAGATAAGCATTTCATATATGCATGTATATTTGTTTGTTTGTTTTTGATAGGTCCATACAGCTCTATAAGTCTCACAGCTGTCTAGCTTCAGAGCTTAGAGAGGTGCAATGAACGCCGCCCTTTGGCAACTTTTCGTGCATATGGGTGCTGACGGGATTCGGGAACAAGATGGTCAATGTCAGCTGTGTGGACTAGGTGTGGGCCGGCCTCGTCGAGAGTGGTAATCCCGGTGTTGCGCATAGCTGTTTCTAACTCGTCCTTCATGACTAAGGTACGGTAAGCGATGACTAGAGACAAAGCGTAAAAAGAAACGAGACTCATCACTTACTCTCTATCAAATGCTCTACACCCTCCTGACCATAATTAGTAGCGAATAGCATACTGCGCCCCATGCCCACTGCAGTTGCGCCCAAGCAGATAGCCTTCAAGATGTCGGTCCCACGTCTGATTCCACTGTCCACGTATATCTCCATCTTGTCAAAGATTTCAGGACAGCGCTTCTGCAGTTCGAGAAGTGTAATTATCGACGGAGGGCTAGTGTCAAGGTTCCGCCCTCCATGGTTGCTCAGTAGAATACCGTCAAGGCCGGCTTCCATGGCCAACATGGCATCGTCTGCAGACATCACGCCTTTCAGACAAACAGGAAGATGTGTATGTTGTCGTACCCACACCAAGTCCTCCCAAGTTAGTCCAGGATCGATGAAACCAGCCATCACACGTCCCAGCCCACCCCCCTTGTTGTCGTTTTTTGCTTTGGACGGGGCCATTGGTACGGATAAACTTTCATCGGCCTTGACACGTTCGTCCGCTTCTCTTTTACCTGGCCAAGCTGCATCAACCGTCACGAAGATGGCCTTCACGTTAGGGTTTGCTGAACATTGACGTAGAAGCGCAGCTGACTTTTCGCGATCCCGATTGACATATAATTGGAAAAAGAAGCTCGCCGAAGGTGCGGTACCTCTAAGCTCTTCCATTGTGTACGAGGAGTTATTGGAGATCTGATAGACCCATTAGACGAAGAACAATAGATAGGAAAATTCTTCGAGCTCACTCCTTGCATAATCCGTTGGTTTTCACAGGCTCTAGCTATAGCACACTCGCCATCGGGGTGAATGAGTTTTGCCATAGCTGCAGGGCTCACGAATAATGGCAAACTGCTGTCAACTCCGAGGATTGTAGTCTTCGTATTTACAGATCGGACATTCTTCAATACCCGTGGCCGAAACCAGATTCGGTCGAAGCAAGATTTATTGGCCTCCCGGGTAATCAGATCCGTTGCGGCGCTGGAGTAGAATGCCCATGTCTTCTTGCTGGCGGTCTTTGATGCCACGTGCTCAAAGTCGTGCGAATTGATTAATGTATGCAATGGTGGCTTTTCATAGTCAAGAACTACTTCTGGGTTCTCAGTTGGTGGCTGCCTGACCCATTCATCATCAATCGTGGACTCATCCAGCACACCCATATGCTTTTCTTGGGGTAAGTTCGCTGTCAGAACGCTTGGAGCATGAACTTCCGAATACGGTTTGGTAGCATCGCGACCTGCGTATTTCAAGATGACTGCAGAATCAAAGCGACTGTGTTAATATCCATAGTGTTTAAGTATGAATGTATGCCTCACTCGACGATCCTCCTGGATGTTCTTCCAGGAATTCTGACACATCCCACACCTGACTATCGACAACAATCCAACAATCCTGCACGGTATTGTGCTCTGATATTTGCCGAACAGACAGAAGTTCCTTGTATGCCATTTTAGAAAAGATGCGCAGAGTGTAACTATAAATGCCGACGATCTTTTAGAATGGCAGAAAAAGTGATTTGATAATTAGCTAAAAGGAGTCGCAGTTGCGCAATGCATGCATATAAGAACATACAGCTGGGGCCTCAAGAAAACGGGGAAGCGCCGAAATAGAGAATAAGATACATTATTATCGATGGTGTAGAACCAGCGGTAACAGAGCATCCCCGCAGACCCCCATCGTAGGAATGCGGAGAACGTAACAATTGAGAGGCTCCACAGCGGCCATAGTTCCGAGCGCCCGGGTTAGAAGAGCCCGACCTTCTCGGCACGCAACATGGCTTCGTGTACTCCGTACGGAGTAGGTATACCTACTTGCGCAAAAGAAACCCCCCGTGCAGTCCAAGCATGTAATACTGGTGTGCGATTTTGCGCTATCCGTCTCCTATGGAGGCAGCATGTCGCAGCCTTGGGTTTGTACCACCATGTACAATGCTTCCATCTCGCTCCAAGGAAGGTAGCGGAATCCAATGAGGAACAATGAATTAACGAGAGAATCGGAGTAGCACCGAGGGATGTCCCTGATTCGGACACTTCACCGCATCGCCTCAGGTCCTTGATGACTCAGCAACATTATCATTAGCCACAGAGGCGCAGCACTTGGAGTGGCTGATGGTGGGCTGTTGCCAAGACGTCCAACACCGAAATTGTCGATAGGTACGGCCCCTGGGCCCTTTCAATAACGAGGCTGTGAAGACAACAGGGAAAAGGTATCGTTGTTTTCAGATGCGTGTGGGTTTTGGCGTAGAAAACGTTTCCAGGATACTTGGGAATAGTAATACACCCTTCTCAAGTTGTGTAAGATCCAAAGGAACCTGCACCGCTTTTTCCTTGCCTCGTTTTTACCAGCAGCATAGTGGAGGTATGTTCAACTGCCCAAGATCTACAAATGTTTGGCTCCAGTCAAGGCTGAGTAGATTGTTGGTTTCTGTACTTATGACTCACCAGACACATAGTACTTGCCAGTAAACCCTTTTTGTCTCAACCTTCTCGTTCTTCTATTCTGAGCAGAAAGGCATTCTCTACAGGCTCAACCAAATATTTAGCTACAGACAATATGGGGGACACTAGTAAACCCTTAAGATATGTCGACGTGAGTTTCATGGCTTTTTCGGACCTCAACCCCTCGGCAGCTAATAAGTGTAACCAGATTGGGATCAATTTTAGTGATCCTGTGTTCAGGGGAGAATACCATGGAAAGCAGGTTCATGAAAGTGACTTGGACGACATCATCCAGCGTGCGCGCGAAGTAGGCTGTCAAAAGTTCATGGTTACCGGTTCTGATGTTGAAGAGTCCCGGCGTGCTATCGAAATTTCTCAGAAGTATCGTAAGTGGTACTGCTTTCTATATATTTTCTCTCCACCCTCCCCACCCGCCCTCCTCTTTTTCTCAACTCAACTTTGTGCAATATATCTAGTAAAATGATATCTGAGATTAGCTGACAAGTCCTTGAACAGCGGGATTTTGCTATGCTACAATCGGTGTTCATCCCTGCCAGGCAAAGCTCTTCGATGAATTTCCGGGGGGTCCGTCCAAAATGCTTGAGGAACTGAGGTCCCTTGCACTAGAATCAAAATCCTCTGGTTACGCTGTTGCATTTGGTGAAATAGGCCTTGATTATGATCGGCTTTTCCTGAGCGCGAAAGAACCTCAGTTGAAGTATTTCGAGGCCCAGCTGGATCTCGCGGTAGAGATACAACTACCTCTCTTCCTCCATTCTCGAGCTGCCAGCGAGGACTTCGAGCGGTTACTGGCGCCTAGGCTCGAGAAGCTTCCTAAGAAGGGTCTCGTTCACAGTTTTACTGGAACTCTCGAGGAGATGAAGCGCATGGTGGCCCTCGGTTTGGACGTCGGCGTCAACGGTTGCAGCTTGAAGACGGAGGAGAACCTGGAAGTGGTGAAGGCTTTACCTCTGGAACGACTTCAAATAGAGACGGATGGCCCGTGGGTAAGCAAACAGGCTGTTCCCTACCATTTGTCTGGATTTCACTGTTAACAGTGCGTTCTTGTAGTGTGAAATTCGCCCGTCTCACGCATCCGCCAAATATCTAGAAGGTGCACCGACACTACCAAAAGCCGTTAAAAAGGAGAAATGGCAAAAGGGCTGTATGGTTAAGGGTCGTAATGAGCCTATTGCCATCGCCCATGTCGCCCACGTCATTGCCATGGTTAAGGGGATCACTGTTGAGGAAGTTTGCGAAGCGTGAGTATCTCCCGAATTGAATGGTCTTGCATCTATAGGTCGCTAATCCAACGCGTGCTAGTGCCTGGAACAATTCAATTAGGATGTTTGGACTTGGAGAAGGAACCTCGTAGCTCGGTCCATATCTTTTCCAAAGACAGTGCTCTATTCATACTTGATTTTGAACTTTTCTTGATAGCCTGATAGATACGGACTTTGGACTTTCCTTGCCAGAGTCTAACAACCCTTGTTTTGCTGTGATGATCATGATAGATAGATGAGTCTGGAATTTGGTGTTACTTTGCGGATCCCCGGATCTCCCCGAAAAGTCTTAAGGCCTCAACCATGGTTCGAGAGGGCTTTCAGGGCTGCACCTGGACCAGGAGCCACCTATTGAACCCGAAACAAGCGAAAGGCAAAACTTACACTGATGACCACTCTACCTCTCAGTGTTGCCTCGGAATTAAGAGTATAGCAAGAGACCGTGCGGACGTTCTTCGTTCTAAAAGCTTCCCGTCGCGGAAGTGGATAGTTATTTTGGCTTGTCCTTCAATAAATCAGTCGCCCATTTTTATTTTCCTGCAGAACTGGGGTTAATTTTTTCTTTTTTAAAAAGCCGGCTGCTTCCTGGTCGTGGACCTTGACGGCAAAGGTCTACAGGAGCAACTTTTCTGCTCCTTCTTTTTTCCATCAGCTCACCGCCCCCGAAGCTGCAAAAGTGCAAGAGTCTTGCTTCTTTCTCCACTCCCCCAGACTGTTAGATCTGGCTCAAAAACTCCCTTGTTTCTTACTCGTCCTAGCCTAACAGCTCTTTCGACTTTAATATCGTCAAAATGTTTGTCTCCCAAAGATTTTCGTCTGTCTGAAACTCTCGAGACAGACTTCTTCCAAGTCTCTCTCAGGTTTTATAGACCACCTCATCGTTTTTCGCCGGACGGCTTCTCAGCACTTTCTAGGCTAAGAATAGCCCCTTCCCCCGTTTGACATTGGCTGGAACACTAGAGGGCCTTGTTTACTGTCTTTGCGTTCTGGTTCCCTAGCCCAAGGACGCCAGCCCCTTCTATATTCGAAGGCCCCTGGGGCATACGGCGACCTGCTGCGTTATTCCATAAACATGGCTAATATGGTCATGGTTATTCCCTTGGCGCAAAAAACCTCCAGCAGCTCTCCTATGAGTCAAAATGGTGAGCACCTTCCTATTGACACAAGAACAAGGGGGGTGTTTTTTTTAGTGATACCCACATTCCGTATTGCTTTCAGACTGACATACATCAGGTTGTGTGACAGAAAGAGCACGCCTTGCAGGTTCATTGGCAGAGTCTGAACCAATGTATTCTGAGCTACCCCAGAACTTTGGGGAGGTTGTGAAAGGAATCTATCGCAGCGCGTTTCCTAGCCCTTGGAACCTTCCCTCGCTCAAGAGTCTGGGTCTAAAGACTATAATGTCAGTGGCATTTCCGTATATTGCGTGGATTATATGTTAACAGGCTATATAGCACTCTTGTCGAAGAACCATACGGTGTGGGTCATATGAATTTTCTTCGCGAGAATGGGATCGCGCACTTTCGCGTTATCGTTCAAGCAAACAAGGATCCAAAAGAGAAGACCCCTGATCATGTAATCAATGGTATCCTTGAAATTCTCCTCAACCAGGCCAATCATCCAATTCTTATTCATTGCAACAAGGGAAAGGTTTGTGGAAAGTGCCTTGCGTTATAGTGCCTGCTCTAACTGGTCATGTACAGCATCGCACTGGCTGCGTGGTGGCCTGCTTCCGAAAGGTTCAAGGTTGGAACTTGCGCGATGCTCTTGATGAATATTTAAGATATTCCTGGCCAAAGTCTAGAGCCCTAGACGAAAGGTTTATCGAAGCGTTCGACGCAACTAAACTCGACGAAGTAGCTAGGGATTCTGGTGCTAAACTGTGGAAACCCACAGGTAACCACAATAATCCAGAGCCCTATGCGTTGCGTTCAACATTTTGACGGGTGCCTCGGTTGTCCGAACCTGTTAACCATCACGACTTATGACACTTTGTTCCCTGAGAGAGGGATTTATGGGGTTTTTACAAAGATCAATACATTGCCATGGAATAAAGGGTGCAGGTTTTTGAAGGTTATTGTGCTTTGATAGCACAGTTGCTTTACGATTGCTATTTCCGACGTCGCACACTCTTGACACCTGTCGGTTAACCCTGGCGTTCAATTTTTTTTTTTGGATGCCGGACTTGTTTTTCACACATGTATGGCGTTTTCTCTTATTTTTAATGCCTCATATGTTTGATCATGTACCATTTGATGCCTGGGCCGGGAAATGCCGTATGTACTACTGCACTTGCATGGAGTGGGTAGTATGTCCGCTGTATGCACATGTTGCCAAAGACGTGTGGACCATGAGCTAACGGGTTTCGGGGTGCTGATTATTGCTTCAATTTTTGCTTCTCCCATTCTAGTATATAAATAGCGTATTATTGTATATAATCACTACTTTTGTTTCTTGTCTCCTTGGCTTCCACTGTATTTTACAGTCTGTAATATTGGCCATAGACTCTCCATACAATATATCAGATAAGCATTATACTGCCAGGCCAAAGGTAAAACGTCTTCACTACTAGTCGCACAGCATATCATCGCTTCCTCTACCATATGACCCATTTACTTCGCCGACAGAGGACATATGTGAAATAGGTATTGAAGTCGACGTGACGCAATCATCGAACGGATCCGACGCAAACATTTCATCATCGCTCAACGAATCTACATAGAATGGGCTGGCAGTTGGTCCACATGGCCTGCAACGATCAGTTTCCCAGGGTGGGTTTGATATTGTACCACTATCCTCCAAGCAATCAAATTGGCTACTCTGGTTTTCCATTATATCAGAGTAAACAGATATGTTTTCCCCATGTGACAGCAAAATGCTTGTTTCATCGGCTCCGTATGAGTCAATATCTCTATTGGTGCCTAGGTAATCATCTGATGTTTCTGTTTCATCAATGTCCCAGTCATCGGGGAATTGAATGCTCTCTTCGATGTATTCCTTGGTTACAATGTCTCCCTGAAGTGGGAACACATTGGATGGCCTGGTCACAGGCCATAGTGGGCTTAGCCTTCGCGAAGCTTCGGGTTTATAGAGTTTCGTCTGGGCAATACGCCAGAGGGATGTCATTATTGTGGTTTTCAGATCCATTACATCAGGGACGGCACATAAACCCTCAAGTCGATGGCGTTGTAATAGCTCGAGGGTGGCAACTTTATCTTGCAGCAGTCTGTTTCGTGTAGATTTTAAGATGGAGCATAAAGATTTGGCGATTATAGGTATCAGTTGCGATCGTTCATTCATGGCCTATCAATGAAATAAGTCAGACCTGTATGTGTGGGTAGTTGAAGAGATAATCGGTCGCTCACTTCACTGTATCTAAGACTGAATACTGAAGGAGCAATTCGAGAAAGAGAGTGTAACTCGCTCTTCTTCAGCGTTGGGTATTTGTAAATCCTGGGTGGATTATCACGCACGAGGGTACTGAATCCGATATTGAACAAGGATATGAACTCTGAAACCTGGCAGATATCGTTGGCCAGTAGAATACTTGAAGAGGCAGACTCCTGAGAGTGTCCAGCTACTTTATCGACCCGGTAAGCTCCTCCCATACTATTCTCTGGGGCTGCAGTGTCCGATACCTGGCGATATAGCCCATGTGGATCAATGTTCAGAACTTCAGGAACCCAATAATCAGGGAGATGCAACAGTTTGAACAAGTTGGTCGTGGCTGTAGATGTTGAAGATATATCTTGCAGCTTGGATTGAGTCTGACAACTATATATCATGGTGATGTTAATCGTAGATATATGAAAAGTAGGAATATATAAAGGAGGAATTGCATTGGAGAGAGATTTGATCATAGCTGGTCGTCTAGTTATTTTGGCTGTTACAGGCCCTCCAAGTCTTCTGCGCAATCCGAACGATAAATGAAAGACGGTAGAGGTGGTGTTTTCGGTCCAATTGTCACAGCTTTTAAAAAGAATCCCAAGACCTAGTTCCAACCAGCACTGCTTATTTGTTAGACAATGACTGGCTCATCGCATCGATCCTCTTCCCGAGTATACCTGAGAGTTACATAGCGCGTCCCCCATTTGGGAGGCAAGTATTGTTAATGGATGGTTCAAGGTGGATTCAGCACTGACATAAACATTCAGTCTGAGCTGAGGTAGCTGGTCCACCCATATTGTACCAGAATATAGTGTGTTCTTGAGGCCCTCAGCAGATCTCACTCCTGTTGCATTTGCAGGGACGAGTATCTCCACTGAGGTATACAGGGTAAGGTCTAAGTCTAGTTTGGTAGAATAAAAGGTATCTGACCCCAAGTCGACCGTGTACGCCATATTAAACGGCCCTTATAGTGTGGCCTGTAGCCCCCATTAACGGAACATGATCATGCATTACTAGGTAAAAGGTATGAGGCTCTTGAGGCGGAAACACCTGGCATGGCAGTATCAATACCAGCACACTAAAATGTACTATGGTGTCGATTCAAGCATGAAACTGCATAATAACCGTATTTTTCCTGGCTGACAGGTAGTATTAGTAGTGCAGCAAAGAAGATTGTACGTACCTCTACAAATAGAACTAGCCTGTTGGCGGGATCTACTAACTAGCTTGAACTATACTTTGACGGCACTTCATAGATTCTGTAACGGTAATTTGGTATCTTCCTAGAGGAAAATACCAGGAAAGTAGAAGACAAGGAGAACCTGAAAGAGAATTAGGAAATAGACGAGCTTGGCGAAACCCCTTTTGCTAGATTCTAGATGCAAGCGGAAGGTAACAACGGAATCTGTGTAACCATACGCATGAAATTTAATTCAGGGATTGTCTATTGATGGTTTATTGACCCCAGGGTCCCCGCCCGATTGGCTGGTGGCTATAAATAAGTGGCACGGACGGAGTACGTTGCTTATCGATAAGGATCTCTCACGTGAAGCTCGCATGATTACCTGTCCCAAAGCATCATCCATATGAATTTAATGACAAGAACCCTCGCAAGCAGCAATGCCCAGGGATGAAGCTCAAGATCTGCTCCTGGCTGACCGGAGTGGAATTGATAGACTGGAGTCTCAGTCCTTACTTCCAGGGTCTCCCAGAGAGGCGCGCGACGCGGTAGCCCCTTTTGATACAATCCCCCGTTCCCCGATCTCTCCCACCCTATCCGATGAAACACAGCACCAGCGGCAATCCTCGTTCGCCCAGCCGGTGGCCGAGGGCCAGCGGCGGCCTCCTCGTACCTTAAATCGCGTTCGATTTGACCTTGACGATGACACGGAAGACGAGCATCAATCGAACGGCTATCCTCGACGCTCGGAAGACTCGTGGCTTGAGGAGGAAGACTACGCCCACGGGGACAATACTCGGTCAGGAAGGGGTGTTATAGGACAGACTGTCCCTCTTCTGACAGATATAGAAGCTCCGAGTGTCACTCTCGCGACATCCGAAGACTTCTTTCCGGAAGAGCACCTTGAGAATGCTAGGCCAAGAAGTGGGATGCGAATGGCTTTTATGAATATGGCGAACAGTATCATAGGCGCTGGTATCATTGGGCAGCCTTACGCACTGCGACAGGCAGGGATGCTGATGGGCATAACACTCTTGGTTGCTCTTACAGTCGCAGTGGACTGGACCATTCGATTGATAGTGATCAACTCCAAATTGAGTGGCGCGGATTCATTCCAGGCAACTATGCAGCACTGTTTCGGGAAAAGCGGCCTCATTGCTATATCCGTTGCTCAGTGGGCCTTTGCCTTCGGCGGCATGATCGCCTTCTGTATCATTGTTGGTGATACCATTCCGCATGTGCTCAGCTCATTGTTCCCTTCACTCCGGGATATGTCGTTTCTCTGGCTTCTTACGGACAGACGAGCGGTAATAGTCCTTCTTGTCCTGGGTGTTTCTTACCCATTATCTCTATATCGGGATATAGCTAAGGTATGTCCTTCTTAGAGTTGCAATAGCTAAGTCTGATAATTATATAGCTGGCCAAAGCATCTACTTTGGCGTTACTTAGTATGGTGGTCATTCTGGTCGCCGTGCTAACGCAGGGTTTTCGTGCTCCCCCGGAATCTCGGGGAGAGGTGAAAAGCCTGTTGTTTGTTAACTCTGGATTTTTCCAAGCTGTTGGAGTGATATCTTTTGGTATGTCTTAAACTGCGTATAATGCTTAGAGCGCCTCGATTTACTAATCGTTCACAGCATTTGTCTGTCGTATGTCGCTATAACTCTATCGCATTCTGCTTAAAGACTGACTGTACAAAAGACCACAACAGCCTCCTAATATATGGTTCTCTGAAGAAGCCGACTCTCGATCGCTTTGCGAGAGTGACTCATTACTCAACCGGAGTGTCACTTATGATGTGTCTGACTATGGGCATTGCGGGGTTTCTTTTCTTTGGCTCACAAACTCAGGGAAACGTGCTTAACAACTTCCCAACTGATAATATTATGGTCAATATAGCACGATTGTAAGTGTCACACAGGTACCGAACAGAGTTCCAGACAAAACTGACCTTAGAAGGTGCCTTGGCTTGAATATGCTCACAACTTTGCCACTGGAGGCTTTTGTATGCCGTGAAGTCATGACCACTTACTACTTTTCGGATGAACCATTCAATATGAATCGACACATAATCTTCACATCCGCGCTGGTTGTGTCAGCTATGACCATGGCCTTGATTACCTGCGACCTTGGAGCGGTATTCGAACTCATTGGGGCAACAAGTGCTGCCGCTCTGGCATATATCTTCCCTCCTCTGTGTTATATCAAGCTAAGCAATACCTCCCGAAAGGCCAAGATCCCCGCATATTTGTGCATTGTATTTGGAATAACTGTCATGGGCGTTAGTCTACTGCAGGCAGTTGCAAAAATGATCAGGAGTAAGTTTATGAATCTAAACTAAAACCCTTCGAAGCGAGACACTGACTCTGGAATTCCACCATTATAGACGAGGGTGGCGTAGGTACTTGTAGTGCTTAGCCAGGCTACCGCTAAGCCCAACCTCCTTATTCTAGGGCGTTCCTCCAAAAGATAATAGACTTTTCGGCCCATACCCTTCTTTGGGCTGGTGTAAATAGATATTTTCAACCTTTAGCATATACGGTGTACTCTTACGTTCAAAACCTGTATTAGGGAAAGCAAACAATGTGAGTTGTAACCAGGAATAAGTACTATTCAAAGCAAGTCATGTATATGTGTGTTTCGGTGGCTTCACGGGACTTCCCTCTCTGCGTTTGCAGCTCAACAATTCAACTCTTTTCTTTTCGCTCTGTAGTATCATTTCTCTTTTTTTCTACGCCATTTCACACTCATTTCGCTTGTTTGCTATTCCTTTACCTTCTCGTGGGGTTTTTCATTGTATGCCTCTTTCCGTTTGGATTGGGGTCTACTATTCCATACATTCACTTCTATCTTTTGCTTCTGTGCCCCTCTTAAAATCATTCACTGGGGATAAATTACCCCTCCCTTTCTACATCCTTTGTATTTGTGTCTGTTCCTGTATCTGTTCCTATCTGTCCCTCTTTATATATTGCATCACCTGCTCGCTTACCTTGTCAGTGCCTAGTCAGTGAAAGATGGATTCCGCAAAAGATGAGCGGCTTCGCAGGCTCCAGATGGTAAGCCTTTCCGTGAATCTCTTTGTTTATGTAGTAGCCCTTGCTCATCTCATTGGCCAACAATAGGAAGATTTGGGAACCGCCCGACGGGAATACATCTCTACCACAGATAACAAAAAGGTTAAAAAAATCCGTTTAGAGGATATTGAAGCTACCCGACTATCAAACCAGCCCGGCACAGAGGCTCAGCGTTTAGCTGAGAAGAACCAACAACAGCTCACCGAATGGAAGAGTAAGTTATCGTACTGTACCTTACTCATACGCCTATACAAGTGCTCTTGCTAATTAATACGAAAGACGTGTTCAAGAAGATAGGTGACACGGTTGACCTCGAAAATCTCGATGATCTTCAAAATGGCCAAAGTCATCGTCTTCAACTGAGCGCCGCTCTACACGGATCTGGCAGTCATGACAACGGCAGGTCTTTAATGGCGATGGACAGCCATTCTAAAGTATCAGAAACTTTAGTATCTGCCTCGAATAGAGGATCTAGGTCTCGGGGTAGAGGTGGCGGTATAGCTGGTACAAGAGGTCGTAGTGACGTGAGGGCTATATCTAGCAGGTGTGCTTATATTATAAGTGATATAAGCTGTGGGTAAAACTAACCCTGAGAAGAGACGTATCCGATACTGCCAACCATGCCTCTGCTTGTAAGCCGGGGCACCACCTGCATCAAACTTCTAGTCCCCGGAAGACTTCGCTAGGCCCAGCTCTGGAGATAAACAACTGTGATTCATACGGGAAAGGTAGCGAGAAACAGGCCCAGAATAAGTCGCAGTATCGGTTGGGGAAGAATAAAGGGAGTAAGCAGCTACTCGCACAGTTATACACAACAGGGCTAATCATTGCGCACAATTTAGATGACCAAAGAAGCCGAATGCCTGCTGTTATCAAAACTAGACGACCAATGTAAGTCATAGGTTATTTCCAGGTTCCTCTTTCTGACACCCGTCAGCAGGGACGGTTTACAAAAGATTCTTAGCCCTCCTGAGTGTTTTCTTGCAGAAGCCAGAAAGTTACTTCAGAGTGTCCCGGAAGCCACACCTACTACTACACAGAATGATTCTAACCTCCATAGTGCTCCTACAACGGTCGCACCTCGTGAAACGGGAATGGCACAGCTCAGTACCTCACAAAACGCCCTTCTACCAAACATTAAAGCCGTGGCCAGTCATGATGAGCCAGCATCAAGGGATATCCTGACAAAAGCACTGCATGAAAATCGAATGCCAGAGCTAAGCACGGCCCAAGTCACTACTAGGCTAATCATCAGTGATGAGATGTATCAAGATGCAGAATTCACTACCGTTATTTCCAAAACTATAATCAAGGATCAGTCGGCTTCGAAGTCCGTTCCCCATGGAACTTCTGAGGACGTTCTTCTTGATTTGAGCAGTGCACCACCCACAAAAGACTCATTTGTGAGCGATAATAATCTGATAACAAGTCCTTCGCTCCAAGAGCTGGAGGGTCTAGAATTTGTGCAGAGCTTAACAAACACCCTTGAGAGCACACCGTCCAATTCTTTCCAAAGACCTGAATGCGGGGATTTCTCAAAGAGTATAAATTTCGACCAGAAGAGCTCGGCTATAGCTCAAGCCAATGAAGATGAACCTTGCGACAACTTCCAGCGTGATATAGAACTACTTTGTAAGCTTATGGCGTCGACTTCACTCTCGAACAAGCATCGCGAAAGCCTAGAGGAATACAAGGCGGAGCTTGAGGCAAAACTCCAGAGTTTCCAGCGCACACCTACGCTGGTTCCAGCAGCCCTAGAGCCTGCAACTCAAAGCACTACTGAGGGAGGGAGCGATCTATCTAGCCCACAGACCCGAGACAGCCCTCATCTACCGGACCGCCTTAACGTGGCGGCGGCGCCGTTCGTTCCAAGCAGAGGTGATACCTCCACTCGAGCACGAGCTAGCACTGTGTCATTCGCGGTCAACCTGGGCCATATATATGGGGATCGCCTGTTACCAGGTCAGTGTGAGCATGTTGCTAAGGAAACTCACATATTTGGTGATCACTTACTCCCGGGTAGACGTCAAGTAAGCGGTATGGCACATTCCTTTCCCTATTCCTGATATATGGCAGCAGTTACTGAGAATACCGCTTCTTAGAATCAGGTAGCACTCAAATCAAGTTCAATATCCCGAAAAAGAAACCAGTGCTGCCGAACCTGAAAATGTTGGGACTTGAACCTCCTGAGGGCCCTGTTCCAGATTCACCTCACCCCCTTAGAGACACTCAACAGACACTTCTGCATACGGCCCCAGTAAACAAGGCTGGTCAAAAGCCCGATGTACGCAAAAGTCCGCTACCGCAGTCCATTCATACGCCCAAGGAGAATAAATCCTCGGTGAATCGATTTGGTGGACAAGCCTTGGATGGCCTTCAGGCTTCGATCTATGCGATTTGTGAGAAAAGAACGACCACCCGTTGAGACAAGGATGTCTCAGAGAATGACCAGAAACCCAAGATGCTTGAAATAAGTATGCTTTGGCACACGGTTGGTTTGCTTCTCTGCAAAATTATTTGCCTCCTGTCTAGCTCCTTGACTATGTACTTGAGTTTTTCCGTTATTCCAGTTACTGTTTATGTGACATTGTGTCTCTCCTTTACCCTGACCCCTTTCTCTCCACTCTGTAAAGAAAAAAAATCTTGTTTTCTCTCTTTTGCCTAGAGCATCGCTGTTCCCCTGTACACTGTGAACGCAGTTCTGTGTATAGTACTGTGAATTCTGAAATTCATTCTCTGCATATTCACCATAAGGGCTAGTGATCATTCGATACATTACATACTATTCTGGGCACAGTAATAGACGATAGCTTCCCCCACTGTACATTTGCTAGTTTATGCTTCTGAGCAAGCTCTCGACCCTTAGTCTGTTATTTAACAATGCCTGTTGGCAGGAAAGTGATAGATATTAAATACTTGATGACGACTTATAGGATGTCCCCATCACCTGAGGCTGAAGGAAAATTCTTTTTCGTTTCCCTTAATAGGTTTTTTTTTTACCGTTTAACCCCAAGCCGAAACTCTAGATAGCATCTATACTAATGACTTTTTGGCAAACTACGTATAGTAACTATGGTTTCCGTAGGCAACATTGTCACATCTAAGGATACATGCCTTAGATGCTTTACGTCAGAGCGCAGAGAATATAACAAAAGTAACATTCATCAAAGAACATTCATTACATTTTAACCCAGGGGCTCCGTTGCCCATTCCCCAATCCTGAACGCCATATATCTTGAACTACTGATGAGATGGCCTCTAATGATGCAGTTCCCGGATGTTCTCTGTGCAACTATGGCGACTCTATTCGTGTTGCCGTGTAATTATACTGGATCCAATAAAAGTCCTATTGCTGTTGCTGGTCCTGTGGTAGAGGCCCCTCGTTGATTTTCGGCCTCTTGGGGTCTATTGCATCACCGATGGGAGCAGGCCCGCTGCCGCCCAAGGAGGATGCATTGGTCACGTCATTCAGAGGAGGTCGTTTCCCGTTTAAATTCTGTGGCCCGACACCACGGTTTATTGCAGCTGCATTGGCAGCATTCCTGGGGTCAATGTTCGGTCTTGTTAATGGGCGGTAGGATGAGGTTGTCTGGCTTCGATTCATAGGATTGCCAATTCCACCAGGGGCGCCGATTTTCCGATGCATATCTTGAGAGGGATTAACGAAGTCACGGGTGTTGTTGGCGGTCGGGGATACGCCGGCCAGCATGGGTTTGGAAATCGCTACACTCTTACTGTGGTCAACGCCTGCTGTCTTGCGGATAGATGGGCTTTCTGCGTGGGGGTCGAATGCCGGGGCTGCGTTAGTTTGTGGGTTGTCCCGTAGAAGATCGACTGCTCGGGCTGAGAAAAATGAAGCGGGCGGCATCGGTGAGCTCCCAGGTGGGAGCATGTCCAGGGGTCGGGAATCGTTGGGATTAGGAACTTGTTCTCGTTTAATGGGCATCTGACCACCTGCACTGGGCAAGGCTGTGTCCTGGTTAGGCTTTGGTTGGCCTGGTAGTATCCTCCCGCCTGGAAGATTGTGTTGTGGGTTCGGGGCGGCTGCAGTTGGGTTTGGTCTGCTATTTAGAGAGGGAGGCGGTATCTGTCTAGGGACAGCTGCCTGGTTGAGTGGCCTTTCTGGTTTGGATGGTGTGACAACGGCAGAATTGGGCCTTGCTGCAGGTATGGCATTATGCTGTTGGCCCCTGTACGGGGCTGGGCCATTTTGACGGTTCATCGGAGTTGGAGGCTGCTGAAATTTCTGCGTACCAGGGTCTATTACTATTTCGTCTGGGTTTCCAGTTGCGGCGACTCCAAAATCCGCTTCGTCAAATAGGTCACCTGCAACCGTTAGCGAAACGTATACTAAAGTAGCTTGGGTGATCGTTGCACACTTCCAAACTCCCCATCAGCATCGAAGGCGACACTGGCTGGGTTGCTGCTGTTCTTTCTAGCATCTGTCGGACGAGGGGGGAGATCATCATCTTCCGGTATCGGCCTCTGCTGAATTGGCTCTTTCTTGACGGGTGCGAAATCAGGATGTCGGTGAAGGTCATCCACATCCCATCTTGCCTGGTGGCATATTAGTACCTGCGCCTAGTCGATTCACATGTCATAAAATCACATACGGGTGCTGTCTTCACTTTCGTCACTTTCGATACGTAATCCTTATCATAAATGCAATTGCCCAGCACGTTGCCGAAATTCCTCAATGTACGTTTCAGGGCGTCTGTGGTCCCTTCTTTCTTTGCCTTTTCAAAAGCCGCAGCTTTCCCTTTACAGTTCTCAATGTGGCCATACCCGATATCCTAACGTCATTCAGGGTAATTAGTGTTGGATACCTCAGGAGCACATCATTCACAAAGGAGCATACCTCATGGTAAGTCCCATCCTTCAGAGTCACCCTCACTACCACTGACAACCCCAAGCTAATTTTCCCTGTATTTGGGCTTTCGTCAACCTATTACAACGAGAGATACTATTAGCTATCAATGCGGTATAGATATGCTCTTTTCCATAGAACATACAAAATCGATTTGGATTTGTTGTATTGAACTCGACCACCCATTGAAACCAAAGACCTCGTTGGCAAGGTTAATGCATTTGTCTGCAGCCAGATAGTGAACTTTCTGTCCCGCGGCGCCTGGCCTAGAGGAGATGTATTCGGGGCCTAATTTCTTGTCGAGCCGTGCTTGTAGTGTGGCAATTTCTCGTGCTGTATACTCGTTCATGCGGCGGGGGTGCTCCTCAAAAGGGTTTGCTGATGAGGTGTCGGTCATGTTGGGCATCATGACGCATGTCGGGTTGCCTCGATGTTGGTCGCCAACACTTCAGACGCGTTAGCTTAGACCGAGATTAACAGCAGTGGCAGCCTAGTACACTTGAGGTGACTCACGCGGGCATCATTCAAATTTATATAGATGTTACACTAATTAAGAAAGGCTGTCATTGGAATACACCGATGCGTGTGGCGTTCACAGTGGGGAAGCAGAGGTCAACTGAGCTGCTCGACGCGTGACGGGATCCGACAGTCGCGATATCACGTGCATTCAAAATGGTAGTACGGCGATTGTAGGAGAACACACATTCTTGGCTATGATTGGTTAGATCGATTTTCTCGTCGTATCACTGCTCTTCTTGCTATTACTATCCTCAAAATAAAATAAAATAAATGGTTTACTCCTGTCTGTAGTCGATACCTCCTCCAAGAGCCTCTCACTGGATTACGAGGCTTGCACTAGGCGTGAGGCCAAGGTCTTTCAGTGACTCCCCGTAGTATTCAGAATCAAACACCTTTCTTGGGAAGGTCTGCAAGAAACTCTGAACGTCAATGCCATCTTCCTGTTTGAGAGCCGCAGCAACCTCAAACAGCGTGGTTGTGACAGGAAGCGTTTTCATAATGTTTCCTTTAGAGGTTTGGAATCTCAGCCGGGTTTCGGTGTAGGCAGATGCGGGCTTCGAAGTAGATGGGCCGGAAGTTGTAGCTAAGGGAGCAGAAGCTGGTTCAGCTGGAGGTGCTACACCTGCTCGCTCTGCGCGCTCCCGTTCAGCCTTCCGTCGCCGCTCTTCTTTATCAGCCTCGATCTTCGCCTTGACACGTCGTTTCGCTTCGATATCTGCCAGCTTCTCCTGTTTCTTCTTCTCCGCTTCTTTCAGCATTTGCTTCCTCTGTAGCTCCTCCTTCATATCTTGGGATTCTTTAGTGCTCTTTCGTCGGATTTCCTAATCGCGGAGTGATTAGCACATACTCCTCCAACTGTAGTCAAGGGAGGTGCATCTACTTCATTTCTCTTCTGGTCAATCTTATCCTGCTCGGACTGCACCGATCGTTTCGCTGCCAGCTTCTGTCGGAGCTCTTCGAGTCTTGCTTTCTTTTCATCCTCCGTGAGCGGTTTCAGTTCTTCGGTAGATTCAGAGAAATCAACATGTTGAGACTTGGAGGCGTGGAATTCTGCCTGCGCATGGCTTCGAAATTTCTTTCCACAGTCATTGCAGACCAAGCTTCTAGCTTCCTCGCCCGGTTGGAGTTGGGGGCCCTCTTCCTCATCGTCATCATTAGCCTCAGCCTTTATCTCCTCCAAAGATTTGTCTTGATTTGCTTCGAGCCATTCCAAAGCACCCTGGACTGAGGAAGAAAAGCTTGCAGTTAGTGGACACTCAGTGTACAAGCAAGAGTAGTATAGCGGAACACCTACGGCCACCGCCCTTGGCAACGGCTAACTCGGCTCGTTCCTTATCGAAGCCCATTTCAATGAGCTGGTCTAAGTCAGAGGGGGCCATGGTAGTGTTGTGAACAGAGGTGTAGATGGTGGTAGGGAACTCGAAGTGGGATTGAGTATGGACGGGGTCGGGGTCGGTTGGAGAAGAAGTGGGGCAGAACAGGGTACGAGGACTCAGAGTCGTGTCGTTATATAGTATGCCGACGTATGGGCAGGGATTGACGACTTAATATGTTCAGCGTTCTAAGGGAAATAGAGGATAACGATGGTTTTGTTTTTTGAGAGTTGTCCAATTGATGTTTGGGTTTGAAGCTGTAGTAAAGAAAGGTGTTCCGAGTGACGTACTCCAGAGTACATAAGTGACTAAGTCATCGGAGCCACTTGGCCGTTGCTATTGAGCACGGTCGATACGGTATTGTATGTACTACAATACCATTATTCGCCTATCTCAGTACCACCGGCATGGATATGCTCTTGACGAATTGAACAAATCGATGTTGGCTTATATTTTATAATATTCGAGGTAACTATCGTTGTTCGTACTAATCGGAACTAGAATAAAATACGTACAGCGATAGCATGATAGTCCCGAGACTTCGATGAAGCAGCATCCAGGATACAAAACTGACAAATGAGACATTACTACAACCCGCCTGGGCAGGGGTATATCTATCTCGTATCGAGGTTTAACTCAAAATGATCAAGATAGAGTGTGCTTGATATGGTAGTCCACATCTACTTACTAGTGGGGAATGGAATCCAACAACGTTCCAAAAGGGTTTAACCTCAGCATCTCTGGAATATCAAACTCAATGTCAAGGAACATCATTATGTATTCTAGTAGAGGTAAATTCCGGCATCATATCTTGGGGCCCGTGGAAAACATCTTGACATCTCTGTCCATCGGAGATACAATGCCGATGGGCACAGATGTCGACAACTTGAGCACTAATACCCCAAGGGAACTCGCGACGGCTTCCCTAGTAAGTATAGTGAAGTTTACGCATTGACCAGAACTAACGTCAAACGTAGACGGAGAGGAGGAATCTGGAGCAGATCACCATCTATGCAAAACATCCGTCACATGTATCGAACACCAACTAGGGAAGGTTTGGGTCATAATCCATTTTTAGGGTCCCGAGGATGTCAATGAGTGGATCCCGAGGGAAAGGGCCAGACTTCCGCAACGACATAAAAAAAGGGGAGTCGGATGATTCTCTCGCAATTACTTTGTTGTTTGTAAGGCACGTTCAACGACAAAACATGGAGGAATAATGCATTCCGCACTGCCCGATACTCATAGATCGTAGAGGACGAGAGATGAAGGGGAGGAGAAAAAAAAGAAAAAAAATAAAAAATACAATAAAATAAAATAAATTATGACGGATTACTCCGTGATGACATCACCTGACTTCCACCCGCCGCCTGGCTGAGTCAGCATGGCCGGGGGCCAATTGGCGTCGTTGTGACAACTCGTCGAAAGTATTGCGCCTGAAGAATAAATCAGCAGCATCACCATCAGGACCAGTACTACCTGACCTGACTAACTGCATTGGTCATCTCTTAGCCTCCTAAGTCACCTGTTGTCCAGCTATCTTCGCCTCATCGGCTGCCCTACCACGCATACATTCATTTTGTTCATTGCTAGGAACCACTTGTCAGTCCTATCCCTCTTTGTGTGTCTTGTGCCTCCAAAATGTCCATCATACTCGAGCCGCCCGAGTTGGCCTTCAAGCGTGAGTATACCTTTTGGGATTGAGCTCATTTATCATTGACTCGAGGCTAAATGCTTTGGTCACAGGCCCCTTCAATCGCGAAGTCTGCCAGATCCTACATCTTAATAATGAGAATCAGGAGCCTGTCGTTTTCAAGGTATGCGGAAAGGACCCTCCCCTGAGATCTGGATCGCATACTAAAAGTCGTTCGGTACTAGGTTAAAACGACCGCCCCGAAACAGTACGCAGGCCCTCTTTCCCCGCTTCGTCTCTGCCTACAGTGATTGTGGGGTTTACTAACATAGATCAGTTACTGCGTTCGTCCCAACTCGGGACGGATAGAACCCGGAAAGAGCGTCGACGTTCAAGGTAGGCTCGGAAAGCAAACATACAATGTCGGAAACCTCTTAGTTGTTAACTCTCATAAAGTATTACTACAGGCCATGAAAGAGCAGCCGGCGGCAGATGCCAAATGCAAGGACAAGTTTCTCGTCCAAACCGTCGCGGTAACTCGTGATATGGAGTTTGCGAATGTCACTTCGATAGTATACCTCTCCCGATCGATATATACAGCGCAGTTTCCTAATAGTCTCATAGTTTGAAAAGGCCTCCAAGGCTACAATCCAGGAGCGCAAGATCCGCGTGAACTGGTTGACCGCCGAGGACTCCCCAGCCACCGAGCAGGCAGATACGAACGGCGTGGTACGTTTCATATTATCGCCAGCCTTTCTCATAAGGCATCGCAAGACTAATATCTTATCTAGAATGGGCCGGATGACGAACCCCCTGCCTATACTTCTCCCGCTGCCAACTTCCAGACCCCTGCCGTAGGAACTGCCAGCAAAGCCGCCAACGACACGTCACCGATCCCACCGCCAGATTTCAGCGAAAAGCGGGACATCTCTACCCCACAGACAAATGAACCCAAGGCCTCCTCTGCAAAGGCAGCCATTGCAAGCGTTATTCCAACCTCGGGTGAAGACCTAAGTGCACAGCTTGCCGAGGCCAAGGCGCAAATCCAGAAACTTAAAGACAAGCTGGCAGACCAGGGCTTGAGGCAAAGAAAGATCGGCGGCGAGACCGAAAAATCAGCTGCACCGGCGTTGCAGCAACAACACGCTCAAGCTGTCGAGGCCGGAGTGCCGGTGCAAATGGTGGCTGGTTTGTGTCTGCTAAGTTTCTTGATTGCGTACTTTTTCTTCTAGTCGCCGATCTTTCCCTCTTTATTCCTTCCTTTCTACTAATTCCGCGTTTTACCCCCATGTTTCAACTATTTTGTTACAGATGAACTGTATTCCCCTTGAGTTGCTTCCGTGACATCGTTCCTAGCCGCAACATCCCTTATATCGCACTCTACACCGCTGTTGCCTTATTCATACCTTTTGTCTGCCTTTTCTTTTCCACCTTTTTTCTTTCTTCTATTTCTTGTTCCTTCTTTCCCTTTTTTTTCTGTTATTTTCTTTTCTTCCCCCTGTCTTTTTTTCTTTTGTTCCTCTATTCCCTTCTTCGACTTCGTATATTCATTCGATCATGACGGCCAAAATGGAAGCACAGAACAACAATAGAAACAAACATTAAAAACAAAAAAACCCCCATTTCCAAGTATATGGTTACGCCGATCCTGTATCATATAGTTCTAATCATTTTTATTTCATTTATTGAAGCTCAACCCTGGTCAAGTATTAATATTGATCCAGTCAATCGAGACCCCATAACGTTCGCCCCCAGTTAGTGCGGAACGCTCTTTTACCTCCCTCCTTTCACTTCTATGTATTTCCCATGGTCGCTTGTTCAGGATTAGACGGATTAGATCCACATCTTAAGAGGTCTAGTAACACTCTTTCCCTAAATAAATGTACATAGTATACACTGTCCGGTACCTGAAAACGTGGATATCGTCTCTATTCTATAATCATCAACAGTATCCATAAACCAGTAAGTAGGAACAGCAATAGAACATATCATTATCAATTCTGAAGTTCACTCTCCTTCCATCCATCATCATTCTCCTCCGGCCCAGCCGACTCCGCCGAGATAGTCTCTCCGCTACGTCCGGACTTCCCGCCACCACCGACAACCCGGCCTCCCTGGGCTCTCTTAACCCGGCACCACATCCCAACATTCTTATCCAGAATGAACGTCCAGATAACCCAAACCCAGGAACGATGGCAAGGCAAAGGCTCGTAGAACTCATTCGCGATGCAATGGAGCGCATGTAATCTTGTCCAGGGGATGGCGGGGAAATCATGGTGTTCATTATGCAGGCCTACGTTGTAGGTCAGGATGTTAAGGGGTCCATAGTAGGAGTATGTTTCGGGGGGAGGGAGGCTATCCAAGGGATGAGGTTGTTTCTTTTCGGTGGTTTTCATCTTCTGCTCGGTGATGGACTCCGTTCCGTGGTTGACCTTGGAGAAGAAATAATGTTCTGCGATAAAGTGGCCTGCGCATGGATGGAGCGAGCCGGCGAGGAACGAGCTGAGAATAAGGTAGAAAAATGGCTGCAGCGAGCCGCCGCAGAATTTGGTGAGAGCGTAGTCGAAGGAGAGTTGGACAGCGAGGTTCAGAGCGTGGATGTATGTGAAGGGAGGGCTATAGATGAACATAGGCCGGACGGCGTAGAACAGAATCTGGAAAGTGCAGAAGAAGGCCTTGCCTAGGAGGGAGTCGAGGAGGAAGGCCTCAACCGCAGTTGGAAGATCGGTATCGAGGCCTGTGACGCCGAGTGACTTATGGTGCGTCAGGTGGTAGGGCTAGTTTTTATGCTGTTAGTAACTGGTGGCTTCTGGCATTTAGTTCCTACAGGACATACCCGGAACGCGGCACTGTAAGGGAGCCCAATAGGGAGATTGGCAAAAATCGCCAATAGGCGATTGCCCATTGGAGACCGGAAGGCCAAGTTGTGAGAAATTTCATGGATGGCAAGGAAGAGGTTCTGATTCGCAGTTGCTCCGATCACGTATGCAGTTGCAAGAAACCGCCAGGAGAGCATAGAGGTGTCCCGAAGTAGATACGCACAACATATCTGGAGGGAAACAACACCAAATACCACATATTTGGTGAGAGGCTCGGGACCGCAGAGCTTCGTAACCTGATATAGCGAACTCATGCGATTAGCAGACCCTACGATGAAGCGGTGACGGGTGTTGAACTCACCTCCGGATGAGCCTTAATAATCGCTTGCCGTCTTGAACGGTGAGGCTCTTCTGTATATGTCCAAAAGAATTGGTCCTCAACTATAGACGACTCTGGCGGCGGAATTCTAACGGGCTGCTGCTTATTATTCGCATCGAGACCGTTATTATTCGCGGCGGACACGCGGAGATGCGGAGTATCGGTGGTCGCGACGGCGGAAGCCATGATTTGGGCGAGCGGGCGGGATGGAATAGGGGAGAATGATAGATTTACGCCATGGATCGAGAGAACGGGTAGAGAAGGAGAAAAAGAAGGAGGTAATGGCCAGCGGCGATCCGAGTCTTCTGATTAATGGCAACAACGTGAGTCGGAGTGGATGTTTCCACGTGGGGCCTTCCCAGTGCCACGGATGGTTGTGACTGGTCCGATCTACCGCCTTGCCTATTCGGGAATTATGGTTTGATACATTCAGGATCCATGGGTTGATCCAGTGTATCCAGTGCATAGTTAGTTATACAATGGGTGTTCTGTTCAGGACTCTTTCTATTGCTAAGATTTGGGGTTTTCTTCATCTCATCATGCTATAAGCAAAGTTACAGTTGTCATCTCCAACCGAAACGCCTTGGTTTAGTAATCGTCTCCACGACTGATCACTTCCTTAACATTAGGCCGAAGGACAATGGTCTGCATGGCCATTAGTCTGGATTCTAAGTTTCAGGTACAGTAGTGTGGCGGGGTCTTACATGTTCATATTGGGCAGTGTAAGAGCCCTTGATATCGCAAAGGGGAGGGTAATCCTGGACAATTCCGGATGAAACCAGGTTGTTCAACTACAAATCTGTCAGCACATATCTCCAGGGACTGAGAGAGTTGATCATCTTACTCCGAGAAGATATTTGTCCTGGCCAAGTCGGTCAAGATAACGACGGCAGAAAGGCAAAGTGCCGAAGTTCTTGTTGATCACATTCAACAGATTCTTAGCCGAAGAGAGACGCAGAGGCACCGGAGAGGCATCAGGAACCAAGGCGTAGTGAGAGGTTTCCATCTACCAGCACGTTAGCTCAGTCTAGACTCACTATATTGACCAGTAGCGCACTTACGTCGTCTCTCACATAGCCCTTTCCGGTACTACCGAAGGTCTCAATGGCGAAAACTTCACCTTCCTCCATCTTGGTCTGGTCACCACCCTTCACAATCGGAACGCTCTTGCCTCCATGGATGACATGCTGGTCAATGTTGTGACCGTTGAGGTTCCTAATACACTTCACGGGGTACATAGTTCCGTTGAGTTCAACTTCATAACTTTCCATGGCCTCCTGGATGGCGGCACCAATATCGCTCATGCGGACGTCAATACCCGCTTCCTGCATTCATTAATTCATTTATCAGTAAAAGTTTCATCAACTTGGTAAGTTAGAAATGTAGAAGCATACGCGAATTCCAGTATTGGTAGCATCCTTAACGGCCTCAAGTAGCGGGTCATAAACTGGATCAAAAGCCACAGTAAACGCACTGTCGACAATGCGGCCGTTAATGTGCGCGCCGAAGTCGACCTTCATCACATCTCCCTGTTGCAAGACCATCTTGTTGCCCGCATTAGGTGTGTAGTGAGCAGCGCAATGGTTGATACTCAGGCCGCAGGGGAAACCCATACCACCCTTGAGGTTATCACCTTCCTCAAGGCCCTGGTGGCCAGTCAAAGCACGCACCGAATCCTCGATGCCCTCAGCGATTTCCGTCAAGGTCTGGCCCGGCTTAATGGTCTTCTGCGCATACTGACGGACCTGACGGTGCACCTCAGCAGCTTGACGGTACTCCTGCAGGAAATCATTATTCATGCGGTCGAGATAACGCTTTTCTTCGTTGGTCGTGCGGTACGAATTATCATTCTTGTACTCGACGATCTCGCCCTCAGGATACTGCTTGCCGGCGAAGAGCTGGGACAGAGGGACCCGCGGGGGCTCGCTCTGAACCTTAGCACCACCCTTCTTCTTCTTCTTAGACTTGCGCTTCTTCTTCTTCTTGGCCGCTATACATCAACGGTCGCGGTTAGAGAGATTCTATACTGTTTGGCCGAGGGAGGAAGTGGAATTTTTGTTGGTTTTACACACCTCCGTTGGCTCCGCCTTCGGGAGCGGCGTTTCCTTCATCGGCGTCATCATCCGAGTCGTCCTCCGCCTCTCCAGCTTCTGCTTGACCCGCGGTGGGAGCGTCCGCTTTAGCGGCGCCGCCTTGGCCGTTCACTAGGATAGTGACATATCTTATCAGTTTTCAATGCGATCGTCAATGCAAGGACGGAGTAAGCACCTACGGTCAAGCTTCTGCAGATCCTCACTAGCTTGAGCAGCCATTATGAAAAGGATCTAAAAGAAGAAAATCCGTTGACGGGTTGCAAAAACCTGCGTTGGGTGGGCAGAGAAATCAGACGGTGGAAAAAAAAAGAGGGGAACGAGCGGCTGCATTCGGTATTTAGGATTGGAAACCTTCCAATGCCAAGACATACTGCCTTCTTTTTTACTATTATATAACCAGGCATATTTTGATATACCCTCGCCACCGTAAGACTGCGCAAGAATTGCTCTTGTCTTTAGGTACTACTTGACTTTCCGATATCGATGGAATAGAAGGCAGTATCGGTCGAGTGGCTTACTCTGGTATTAGTTCGGTTCGAGGCTCAAGACCAAATGGTCGCGTGTACCGCTGATTTTTACACTAAACGCTATAATATATCATTCATACATACATGCATGGTACGCCTGTATATATATGTATGTATGCATTCCATTCCCTTTGGTCTGTTTCTTGGAAGATATCAGTTGTAGTACCTGTCGGGTATTGCGGAGAAAACCCTGCATTTGTCCAATTCAAGTCAAAATTACATGGACGAGACAACACGCAGTACTATTCCACCATTAATAAGGTATTAAAATAGTACGTAGATAAGCCCAGAATCTAGAACAGTTAAAGCTAGGATATAATAAACCGGTTACTAGTAGTTCATACCTTAGATTAGCTTCTACATATTAATTGGGCGTACATACCGTTAGCCCCTTCTTATAGATCGACCGAAGCTAGATTATCAGATAACACCAATCAACCGATGACGCAGCGCCTTCCGATGAGCGGCACAATTTCGTCTCTCTCCCTCCTCAAACGGGCTACTTCTGCTCCCAATCTCAAGTATATCCAGTGCAACCAGCTATCTATTATTCCACATTCCAATCATCTTTTACCTCTCCCCCAGATACAGACCATTCTTATCTCCCATTGTTAAGATTGCATGACCATACAGACATGCTGTTTCCTCGCGTGAGGACCTACGGCACTCGACTCAGGACCACACATCCGCACACACAACATTGGAACCATACCTATCCCACATCGTACTCCAACCTAGCCTCGTTCTCAACGTCGTCAACTAGACGCGCAGCAAGCCATGAACCGAACCACTATGAAATCCTCGAAGTGCCCATAACTGCATCACCAGCCGAGATCAAAAAGTGCGTCTTTCACCAGGTCCCCTGGCCTTTAACATAATGTCACATTCGTTACATGCCGCCCTCAACCACAACCCCGCCAATACAAGGAAAAAAGAGAGAGACTAACAAGAACGCCCCCAACCCAGAAAATTCTACGCTCTTTCCCTTCGCCACCACCCAGACCACAATCGCGACGACCCAAAAGCTTCCTCCCGGTTCGCCCGAATCTCCTCCGCCTACGATATCCTTAGCAACCACACCAAACGGGCCGCTTACGACCGCGAACATGGAATCATAGCCCACCACTCAACGCATAGCACCGCAAACCCAGGCCAACACCCCATGGGCAGCTACAGTAGCTATAGCGCAAACCTGCACACAAAGGGAGCGTCATACGCAGGATCGCGGCCGGCTAGCGGGCTAAGTAAACGCCGTGGACAGTTCCGCGGGCCGCCACCCAGTTTCTATGCGCATGGGGGGTACGGGAATAGGAAGGCTCCCGGCGGAGCGTCGTCGTCTTCGGCTGCGGGCGGCTGGAGTGAGCATGACCCTGCCGCGTTTATCTACCGAAACCCCGTGAATCATTTCAATGCGCCGGGGCATTATAAGACGCAGTCGGCTGAGGATGCGAGACGGCGGGAGAGGCGGTCGAAGGAGATGGGTGCGCAGCTGAATGATCAGTATATTGGAAGTCGTGGCGATTTTGCTGTGCGGTTTATTATCGTTTGCGGCATTCTGGTGGGTGCTGGGTCTATGGCTGGTTTCATCGGTTGGCCTGGGGAGCTGAGGAACACCAACCCTAGTGGTAGCAAACCTGCTCGACGGATGGAAGAGTGAGTCGTGGGTATCCTATTGCTTGGTAGATAGAATATGTTATCTTCCTAAATCCTTCTGTACAGTACTTTTAGGGGCTAGGGATGTCAAGGTTTAATAGACTATATACCCCCGGATTGAGTCGTGCACGGCCGGGGTTCCCACCCCCCGCAGTTACATTTCCCTTTCCCTTTTACGGATCTCTTGGTTTGCTGGCGGCTAGGCGGATGGGGCTCATGCAGCCCGTGCCTATCAGCTTTGGCTCGATTAACGGCTGCCCATAACCATCATAGTAGACATATCAGAACGAGCGTGTCAAATAACCTTGACGTTTACTCTACGATCCAAAGAGGCTGGGTCCCAACTGATATACATTGATCATGGATAGATACGGTACACGATTAGTATTTTTGGCATTTTATAGCACTCGCCCGTTTCCAAAATATCCGTGTGGCCTCCTATATATTTAGAGTACAGCTATACACTAGCTCAGAAGCAGCTAGAGATAGAAAAAGTCTAATATTATTCACAAATTGCTATCCTCAAGCTAGCGGAACACGGTATTATAGGCGTGGAGAGATAGTACAGGGAGACTCGTTTAAGCCTCGAAGGTGAAGCTGGCACCGACCTTGTGGGCAGCCTGGTTCAGGTTCTGGGTATCGAAAGAAGCACCAAGGCCAAGGGTGACACCAGGGCGGAGCAGAACGTTGTAAGCCAGAGCGGCAACACCACGGTCGTTGATCTTGGCCTATTTGTAATCCATTAGCGCTGCTGCTTCATCCCACGTAAACAAAGCTATTGCATACCTTAGCGAAGGAAGAGGGGTCAAGTCTGTACTTGCTGGCAACCTCAAGGCCGACGGAGTTGCCGGTCTTAGAGTCCCAGGTAGCCTTGGCACCAGCCTCGACCTGAGCGTTAACGCGGTGGTAGTAGCTGGCGGCGAAGACGGACAGGTTGTTGCTAGCGGTGATAGCGGCAGTGTACTGGGGAACGCTGTAGCCAATGGCAGCGGAGTACTTGGTGATGGCAGCCTTCTGGACGTCGTAGCCACCCTCAGCGCCAACGAGGAAGCCCTCGTGGCCAAGGACAGCGTCGAAGTTGGCAGAGGGGCCGTTCAGGAGGTCGAAGAAGGCACGGGCGTGCAGGTTGGGCTGCTTGAAGTGAAGGTTGACCTTAGCACCCTTGGACTGCTTGGAAGGCTGGTACTGAGTGAGGATCTCGGCCTTGAGACCGTTGGCAATGTTGTTGTCAAGCTCAAGCTTGGTGTCGAGGGCGTTGGCAGTGGTCCATGCCTGGGTGAGGGTGAGGCCTGGGCGGGGACAGAATATTAGCAAGACTGCATGATGGCTAATCCTGGATGAAAGAAAAACTTTTGTATGCTGAGACAAGACTTGGCCGCATGAAAATGAAAACATGGACCGAGTATCTCGCAATACTGGGGAATTGGATTTGGGTGGTTTGCGGATGGGGCATTTGCTTCTTTTGGGGCCTTTACCAGTAGGCTTGTCGACATACTTGGCCTCGAGCTATAGGATCAATCGGTTAGCATCATGCCTGGTGAATTAATGTCGCGTACGGTACGCAAGCGGTGAAACTTACGGAGCCAGCGATGGGACCCTCGTGGGCGTTCTTGCCCTTCACGTTGAAGGTGACGCCATTGGGAGCCTTGGACTTGACCTCAAGACTGGCTAGAAAATCAAGTTAGCTTGATTGCATGCCAAAAACCTTCTGACCATCCATTGTAGGTCTAATGGCAAGCACACATACCAGCGCTGGTGTGGTAGAAATCCTTGTTAAGGAGCTATTGCGTAGAATATTAGCACGAAAATCCTTCCCGGCAAGCTGTTTGTCGATTTTTGCAAATCAACGGAATCCACAAGAGCATACATCGTTGGCCGCCTTGGCGATGTCAGAGAAAGAAGCAGGAGCAGACATTGTGAATGTGAGAGGAGTGGTTAACGATAACGTGGGTATCGTAAATGTGATATAAAGGTTGAAGGGGGACGGAAACGGTGAGGGGAGAAGAAGGGAGGAAAGCGATGGGGAAAAGCGAGGTTGAAGGTTGAGTCCCAAACAACCAGGAAACCACGGGAAAAGTCGCTCTCTCTGATTGGCCGTTGCCCGGTAGCCGGTAAAAGCCGCTAAGTCCCGTGATGTTGATGCCTGGGGCGGACGATGCCGTCATCTGCAAACGGGCATTCCAAAGTTTTATCCAATGGCTGTGGTTTAGACTTAAAACAACACTAGTATACTAGTGCTCTGTCACGTACTTTAGGTTAATACTAGGTACTTCCATCTTTACCTTACAATAAACCACCAGTGACATACTCAACTGCAGGGAAGTATGTGCTACAGTCTCGTTGCTGTGGAAATGGTCTCATTCCATCAAAAATTGCCAATAAAAAAAATAAAAAAAAGATCTAACCTACATCAAGAGCTAGAGCCTGATCTATTTTGAAGGTTCTAACCTGAAGGAAGGCATCATTGTACAAGAGCTAAAGGGAACAAGAGCAGGTTTGAAAGAGACTCCATAACCCTCCGCGCTGCCTGGGGCGGAAAAACACTTTTTGAGAGATACGTCTCTATTGCATGAGTCTATCCCAAATACCCAACATAAATCGCAAGCAGAATTATTTGAACATTTACTCAACATTGTCATACTTGGCGTTGTGAGTTGCGATAGCTCTGTTGTCAAAAGTTAGCATTTGCTTTTCTAAGGTGACGGACAACCAAAGAGAGGGGCGACTCATTGTAGGCTTACCTTCCACTAGGGTCGGTCTGTTTCGACCATGTTGGCACCCAACGCTCAACGGTAGATGCGCAGTAAGGGGGGAAGTGCTCATCGAACATCATACGGTACCAGTAACTGCTATGGTTAGCTTCTATTTCTCACTCAGGATTCTGTCAGGTACAGGACATACGCTTCCTTGGTATCAGGGATATCGTTGCCCCACTCGGGCTTAGGGTTCTTCATCATTTCATCAGTGACATGAAGTTCAGCATGGTCCTTCAGGCCGTCGATCCAGCTGTAGCCAACGCCGTCGCTGAACTGCTCCTTCTGGCGCCAGAGAATCTTCTCGGGAAGGTATGGCTTGACGTCGGGCTCATCGGTGGTGTCGAATGCTTTACGCAGGATGTACTTCTCAATGCGCTCCTTGGTGATCATCTTGTCCTGAGGATCGATGCCCATAGCAGTCTCAAGGAAGTTTTTGTCCAAGAAAGGCACACGAGCTTCCAGACCCCAAGCAGAAGTGGACTTGTTCGCTCTGAGACAGTCTGCCAGATGCAGGGCCTTGACTCGTCTCACAGTCTCCTTATGGAATTCCTCCTTGTTGGGGGCAGCGTGGAAGTAGAGGTAACCGCCGAAGATTTCGTCACTTCCCTCACCACTCAGAACCATCTTCACACCCATCGCCTTGATCTTACGACTAAGGAGATACATGGGGGTGGATGCACGGATGGTGGTCACATCATAAGTCTCCAGGTGGTAGATGACATCGGAAAGAGCGTTGATACCATCCTCAACGGTGAAGGTGAAAGCGTAGTGCTTGGTTCCAAGATATTTGGCCACCTCAAGGGCAGCCGCAGTATCGGGAGCACCGGGCAAACCGATGGAGAAGGAGTGCAGCTGTTGGAATGTGGTGACGGTAGAGAGCTCGTTGCTGTCGTCAATGCCAACCAGGTCGGATGAGCCAGTCTCGTTCTGGATGGCGTCTCTGGCAGCCTCCTGCATGCGCAAAGTCTCACGTTGAGCAATGGAGGCGACCAAGCTGGAATCCAGACCACCAGACAACAGCACGCCGTAAGGAACCTCAGCCATTAGACGCTTCCGAACAGACTTCTCCAAGGTGTGGCGGAGAACCTTATAGTCGACAGGAGTCGTAGGAACGTTAGTGGGGTCCCACCACTTAGGCTCGAAATAACGAGTCATGGCGCCGGTCTTCGAGTCAAAAATGTGGCCAGGGGGGAAAGCCTCGATCTTATCGCAGACGGGGTGTAGGGACTTCAGCTCAGAAGCAAAGAAGATGGCGCCAGGGGCCTCTGAGGACCAGCCAATATAAAAGCTAGTGACACCAATGGGATCGCGTGCAGCCACAACCCGGTCTTGCTTTCTGTCATAAAGAACCCAAGAGAACATGCCGTCAAGGTGCTTAGGGGCATCAAGGCCATGTTCCATATACTGAACTCGTCAGTCTCCATAAGTCCACTGTTTGCAGCCACAATGGCCCTTTCGCACGTACCAACGGGATAACAACTTCACAATCGGAATGTGTTTTGAAGTCATATTGGTTCTTAAGGTTCTTTCTAATGATGCGGTGGTTGTAGATCTCTCCGTTGACGGCCAAAGCGAGGGAGCCGTCATCGTTCACAAGGGGCTGAGCACCAGAGTCTGAAAGGTCTTAGTAGGAGACCTCGCTTGCGAAGCTTGGCAGGGCACATACCGACACCGACGATACACAGACGCTCGTGTGCAAGGACTGCGATGTGTTAGTTCCCAGTTTCTTGGTGAAGATTCCTCGTGGAATTTGGATTTGACTGACTGGTCTTATCAGCGATGTAGTTTCCGCCTGTTGTTTTCTTAGCATAGCATTCATAAACCCCTCCCACATCTATGACTCACTCCAATCAGGTCCACGATGGCGCACGCTGGCAACGAAGTCAGTCTCGGCTCTCCTATCCAGCAAAAGACTAAGAATACTTACGCCTTGGCCATGCGCAAAGCCGTAGGCTTAAATTTTTGCACATCGGGGTGGCTGCCGAGGGTTAGCATCAACCATTGGCGACTTTGATCCGGAATCGACCCCGTACCCGCTACTAGGGCTTCGCGGGGGAGGGCAGGGATCTAGCAGAAGTCAAAAGGGACATACTTATAACACGCGAAAATGCCACACATGATGACGACGAGCAATTGGCTCACTAGGAAAAGCGACAAACAGCAGGACGAGGAGAAGAAGAAAAGGAAGAGAAATTGCCACACGAGCTTTCCGGGAAAAGTATAGGGTATGGGGAAGAGTGACCTTTTAAAATGCGATTTCCGGCGGGGCGGAATCGAGGGGCGATTTCGGCCACAATTTATTCAATCTTTTTTGACGGACGTGACTCACTGATAAGATAACCGCTCTGGGTCTGGATTCGGTGCCCTCCAATGACAACGTGATTATTCCAATGACTACTCCATTCTCTCAACGTACGTTGCACAACTGATCAAATACTTAATGCCTACGGCTGGTACCATGAGAGGGGCTATGGATCAATTGGACCTGCCTGGAGCAGACCAATTCGACTCCTTATAACCTAGATTTCCCCTCTCCCTCCCCCCCTTGATCACGCAGATCAGGGTACCCCACATACTAAGTACGGAAGCGTCAGATCATCCATTGCAGGTAGAAATGACCCGATGGTGTGCGAAACCGCAGTCAATGTACGATACCAGAGAAGACCCAAAGAACTGGACGGGGTCGGAGAAGAAAAGAACAACGAAGCGATTCTAAAACGCCGTCCATAACCACCCATTTTGTGAATGCTAAGACGCCACGCTCGCTAGAGGGAGTAAAGAAAACAAAATATCGTGATCATAAATGTAAGAAAAATGATGCGCGCATATGCCATCAGTCGTCACGGCCAGAGAAATGCATAACCCATCCTTCTAGCTTTTCATCCCCCCTATCCCTTCACAAGAAATAGGAAAGATGCTGCATAGAATGAGATATCTGCTAGCGTAAAACCTCTCCCACAAGGGTATCTACCAGCCACTAACGTCTTCCCCGATCCGTAAAGCGCCAGGACTGCATGAGAGATTTGATGAGGGGGAAAAAACATTTGGAAAGAAAAAGTAAACCCCCCCGAAAACGTAGATTGTCCGCCGTAAAATAAAAGGGTAGGCTCAAAGCGTTGGGTTCTCCTTCACCACTTGTCTCACTCGTTTCTCGTATGCCGGACGATCCTTCTTGAACAGATTGTATGCTTCCGCCTGTGCAGGCGACTCCGGATTGGGGTCATCAAGCAGGTCCTGAATGCCGAGCAGGATCTGTTTGATGGTGATGGCAGGTTTCCAGGCTTCTTCTTCGTTCAAAATTGAGAGGCAGACGGTGCCTGAGGGGTAAACATTCGGGTGAAATAGAGGAGGGACAAATTTGCCTATTGTAATGAACATCAGCATTCCGCCATGAGACCTCAGCAAAGGTGATAGTTGTTTTCCACCCCGTCTTGTCATCAGTGGAGGGGCGAGGATATACATACACTTTGGAGGCTTAGTCGGGTATTCTTCACAAAAACAGGTTAGCCAATCCATTTTCACCTTGCGCGACAACATCCCAAGGGAAGCAGACAGACAACCAACTTACCGTCTGGAAAAGTGACATCAAGCTTAAAAAGCCCTCCGTCCCAGAGCGTCTGTGCCTTTCCGGGGATACCACATTCCCAGCGCTTCAAATCTAACACACCCTGAGGGGTTCGATGAGGCTTCGCATAGAATCCAAAAGGGTGGTCACGTCGCCACTGCTTTCTGTACAGATGCAAGATCGCAATCAGTATCCAAGAGGAGCTAGCATGAGGCAACGCCGTAATCAAGCACCAAGCGATTTATTGCATACCTTTCTTCCGTCAGGCGATTAATACAGAGAGACATGTTGATCGTTAGAGCGGCGCAAAAAGTAGTCTAGCCGAATCGACCAAAGAATAAAATAAGAGCCAGGTGAAGAGTGGGCAACCTGGATGAGCTGTAGAACGAGATCAGCGGTGGGTGGTGAGTGAGAATAAGAAAGAAAGAAATTAACAGGGAGGGAACACAAAGGTGGGAAGGAGAGGCCGAACCTGTGGATGTCAGTGAATGTTCCAAAGTACCTCGTAGAAGCCCATCGGCTTGATGCCCCACAGCCAATCGCCGGTCAGCGCTGCTGTGATTAAACTTGAAGTTGGCCAGGGTCACCTGACCCCGGCGCGTATTACATGGTGTATTCATAATACCATAACTAGCAATAGAAGAAAGGTTGTTGATTCCATCTATTGATCTATAAAGAGCTTGGAGGTTACACAAAAAAAAATATTTTGCTTGATTGTCAGTCCTTCTATCCAATCATCTTAAAATAAAGCAACCCCCATTGCACCTTAAATTGCCCGATACCAAGCCCTATATCCCCCTGACCGATAGCTTGCACTTGTGCTCTTATCAGATGTATCGCAAGGCGAGAGGCGCAGAGGTATAAGGAACGCCCTATGCAATGGACTTGCTGGTTCCTATTACTGAGATCAGGCGCAACATGGCTGAAGAGAGCTTTTGCTTTTGTGGATAAAAGCTTGAAAGCTTCAGTAGGCACATTAGACTTTTTTGGTATGGCGTGTCGCTCTCTGCTCTCCGTACATGGTTATGAGGTGTTCGATGTTATGGAGGAATTGAATGAACGAAATTAAGTGTTTAGCGTGAAACAGACAAAGTCAGATGCTTGCCAGTCTCATTCAATAACTCTATTTATGTTTCTCATTCATATATTCCTTGCTCAAATTTCTGTGTGTCAAAGAACCGGGCTGTGATTGGATTTCCGTTAAATATTCGGCCCTCCAGGGCATTAACAGCCTGGAAGAAATGTATCAGTCAAGAACAACAAAACCACCTGGCTAAGGACCCTTACTCTTAAAGCAGATAGCTGGTTAGTGAATTTAACAAATACCGGCACTGGAGGGGCCGAACCGCGGGCAATGAAAACACGTTCGACATTGCCATACTGTTCAGGTTAGAGTTGAATAATAGCGCCATAGGTAATTGCCCACCTTCTCGGAACACTCATCCCCAATCTCTTGCATCAAGCCCCCATCCTGGTCGCCTTCTAGTTCGGTCTCCAGGTCCATACCGTCTAGCATGCCCTTCAAGATAATGACTTCGCTCATCTGACCAAACTTCCCTTCGTCTTCCTTCTTCCTCGCACCACCGATGATCTTGCCCCTACCAGCGGGTGTGGCGAAGCCACCACCCTCTGAGTCTGGTCGCTTTTTCTGTTTCTCGACTTTAACCTGCAGTGGGTTCACGATACCCGATCCCGTTGCACCCAAACCAGAGCCTTTTGTCCAGCCATACTTTTCAAGCAAACGCTGCGCAAATCCCTTCTGGCCGGGCCGGAGTGAACGCTGACCTTCCTCTTCGCCTTCACCCTCACCTTCCACCGGTTGCTCCTTAGCGAAAACTTCCTCGAGCTCTGCTTCTGATGCAGGTATATCTGCTGGTGGGGGAGGCAAAGTATAGCGGACGGGTGCACGAGAAATAGTTGCAGAGGGAGGTTGCAACGCTTCTAGCGGCCGTGGTTGTGGTGGTGGCGTAGGCTCTACTACAGGCTGGGTTCCAGCTGACATCTGAAGGCGGCGCAGATAAGCGTCTTCACCAGTGGGATCATCGGGAACCGGCGCTGATGATTGCTCTGGGGGAGGTGGTGCATAATCGGCCATAGCCGTATCACTTGGGTTTGTATACAGTTGCGCACGCTGAGCAAATGCCTCCTCCCCAGAAGCAGCATCTGGTATGGCAGCAGGGGGAGCAGGAGGGGATTCTGCAGGCGGCGCGGGTGGCATATCGTTGAGGTTTGGGGGTGGTGCGAAGCTGCCCGGAGGGGCAAATTGTCCTAGAAGAGTTCAGCCGTAGGATCATTATTACCATAGGGCAACGCATACGGTTCATCGGCCTTCCATGTTCCTCATCACTATACGAGTCTCGGCTCGGAGATCGCACTATGCGATGCGCGTAGAGGCGGTCTTTCCACTCGCGGACTTCAGCTATCTGCTCATCGCTGTGCTTATATTCTTCGTAACTATTCGGCCGTGATGGGTCATAGATATCATCCCAGTCCTGAACAAATTCCCGCGTATCCTTATTCTTCTTGCGCTTTTTGCGCCCACCCCGCTGCCTTTTTGGGCCAGCATAGAAATCATTGACATCATCGTCTTCGGTATTAGCCCAATCAGCAAGGGTGGTCTTGGGGGCTGCTGCCGGTGCGGGGACAGGGGCTGCCTTTGGTAATGCAGGTTTCGGTTTGGGCTTCTGCGCAGATAGTTGCGGTCTTTTCGTAGGCTGAAATCGGAGAGAAGCTGATCGCCAAAAACAAAGAACGATGGACAAGTGAGCAATCAGATCACAAATGAGAATACATGAAATTGTCGGTCATGAGGAGGGTTATGGTCTACCGGCAGTAAGTTGTTGTTTCTTGGCAGCTGATTCATCTGGCTGCGACTCGCCTTCGGAGGCTTGCTTGAAGACGACCGGGGCGCGAGAAATCGTCCCGGGGGAGTTATCGGCGGATGGATCGAGCAGATTTGCATAGAGCGAGAGCATGCCCCCCGGCTTAGAGGGGGTATTCTCGGAAGCCATGCGTCCGGCTAATATTATAGACAAATCAACCGAATAAAAGGAGGAAGGTTGATGTGTCGGAGAAGTTGGAGACAGGTACTATCGTGCGGAGTACAACTTGAGCACTTCCAGGTTGTTTGCATCTCATCTCACTTGATATGTGGAGCACGTGGCTTAGTCATGCCAGTATCCCTTTTCTCATTGGATGTTCCCCATACTCCTACAATGATCGATGAACTATAGCCAGGGCCATTGCATTCGATCAGATCACTGAACTGGACAATTGATACAGACTCAACCATAGTAGGCATAGAATCTAGACTTTTTACATCAAGCCTTGAGGTTGACAGCATGCTTCTTGTCCTGACCTAACTTCAAGAGGTCGCTCGTGAGCTGAAGACTACGAATTCACTACTAGCAACTACCCTTCAGCGCATATACTTGCAGGGTTGAACAGGAACAGACCTATTTACAGGGTTTACAACGTATTGGAAGATTGACGCCAGGATGAGACCAGCGGCAATCCCAGTGTACTTTTCATAAAACGTGTAAACAGCAGTGGAATGACTTCTCCGAGTCGAGGGATCGATAATCACAAATAAACCATCCTATAAGATACTCAATTCCATTGCTGCTGTCATGGCCAATATACGATAAAGCATTTACGACGGATTCCTTTGCGGTTGCCTCTATTGCACCTGGCAATTGGGTGTTTGCTACTCTTGAAGACCATGAATTGTGGAGTTTTGAGCCCGGCGGTTCTCCCCAGGCCACATTTTACTTCCACACTGTGGGGGGAGGGATGAGGGCCTACATCTTAGGAAGCTGCAGCGAGTATGCGCGCATTGAAGATCGAGTCAGATTGCTCGTTGGCAGTATCCGACAATAGCTCTCTCCTACCAGTTGAACAAACATCAGTCAAAGTAGAGGGTTATTGATAACCGGATATCAACAGACTGTGCTCACAGACAAACATTAACATCCGATGTAGTGATTGTATCGATTGAGTAACCTTGAGAAGACTGCGAACAAATACCTAGCATGGCTGTATTACTATGGACTAGTTACCTTATATGAGTGCGGGAAAACGGCAACCCCTTATTAGTCAGTGGGGAGTGGAGAACCCCTTAGCAATGACGATATTCCCCGAGGCCGTGCCATAAATCGTGGAGGCGATCGGTCATATCCGTTGCCTACCCATTACCGGCCGAGAGGAGCTGAGCTCTGTCTATCTGCTCCTCACCTGTACTCCCTGGAATACTTACAGACTGACAACCCACTGATAACTTCCGTTCGTCCACGAATCGGAGATCTACACCCTTAATATCAATCCCTGAAGCCAAGACATCATCAGCGTCTTGTCTGATCCACCATGGCCACCTTAGCGCAATCTTTCTCCTCTCGGAGCGCAGACATTGCCGTTGTGGTCCCCAAGAGACAGACCCCTACTCTCAGCGTCAGCTACCAACAGCTGCATGCTCATGTGGCCGAGTTTCAAGCTAAATTGGCCAAGCTGGGCGTCGGTCACGGAAGTGCGGTGTCCTTGGCGCTGGTAAACTCGTACGAATTCATCGTCGGCTTTTTAGGCGCGTCCTGGCAGCGAGCGATCGCCGCTCCACTGAACCCCGCCTATAAGCAGGAGGAGTTTGAGTTCTATATCGATGACCTTAGTTCGACGTTAGTGCTGATTCCTAAGGGATCGTATGCGCAGAATGGCCCTGCCGTGCGGGCCGGAAGGAAATACAACGCTGCGATTGCGGAGTGCTACTGGAATGGCACAGAGGTGATTTTGGATGTCAAGGAGCAAGGAAAATTGGCGGGTAGCGCGGGTGTGACCGTTGGGCAGGCCCAGCCAGATGATATTGCTCTTGTGCTTCATACCAGTGGCACCACCGGCAGGCCCAAAGCTGTGAGTCCTCCCATTCCGGCAAAATGATAGGTGCTGACATGGAAAAGGTTCCACTCACCCACAAGAATCTTACCACGACCATGAGTATGTGCCCGGATTGTATGCATCGAACAGTATTAACCATGCGGTAGGGAACATCCGGGATACGTACAATCTAACGCCACGGGATCGTACGTATTTGGTTATGCCTCTTTTCCATGTTCATGGTCTCCTAGCAGCATTCCTGGCGCCTCTATTCTCCGGAGGATCCGTCATTGTACCCCCCAAGTTTTCTGCCCACGAGTTTTGGGCGGACTTTGTAACATATGGCGCAAACTGGTACACAGCTGTGCCTACTATCCACCAGATTCTGCTTAAAACCCCATTGCCCAATCCCATCCCCAGTATCCGCTTCATCCGCTCTTGCTCCTCGCCTTTATCCCCCAAAACCTTCCAGGACCTGGAAAAGACGTTCAACGCGCCAGTCCTGGAGGCGTACGCCATGACAGAGGCTGCTCACCAGATGACCAGCAACCCTCTCCCGCCGGGAAAGCGCCAGCCCGGCAGCGTGGGTATCGGCCAGGGCGTGGAAGTCAAGATCCTCGATCAAGAGGGCAACGAGGTTCCCCAGGGCAAAGAGGCCGAGATTTGCGTGCGCGGCGAGAATGTAACCAAGGGGTATTTGAACAACCCGGCCGCCAACAAGTCCTCGTTCACCAAGGGCGGGTTCTTCCGCACAGGAGATCAGGGTAAGAAAGACGCGGACGGCTACGTTATCATCACCGGCCGTATCAAAGAGCTCATCAACAAGGGCGGAGAGAAGATCAGCCCCATCGAGCTGGACAACACGCTGCTGCACCACCCCAAGGTGGCCGAGGCTGTGTGTTTCGCCATCCCAGACGAGGGACATTACGGTGAGGACATCGGAGCCGCCGTGGTCCTGAAGGCCAACAACACAGCCACAGAGGACGAATTGAAGGCGTTCATGGCAGAGAAGTTGGCGAAGTTCAAGACTCCCAAGAGGGTATGTCACCCGTCCCACCTGACACATACATGCACGTTGACTAACATTTTATCACTCACTAGGTCTGGATCGTTGCACAGATTCCCAAGACCGCAACGGGCAAAATCCAGCGCCGCAAGGTCGCAGAGGCGATGCTGACACCCAAAGCAAAGCTGTAAATAGGATCCTTGCGACCACGCATACATACATACATACATATTCATACGTATATGCACAACATACAATGCACTCGTACGTATTGGACATGTATTCTACTTGACCTACACAACATAGAAGAGCAGTAGTAGTAGTAGTAGTAGTAGTAGTAGTAGTAGTAGTAGTAGTAGTAGAAGTCACTTCCAACCCCCACATGGAATGTAAAGAGGGAAAAAAAAAAACATAATTCCAATTCCAATTCCCACCAAATCTACGGAAGAGCCTTATCTCCAATTCGAACCGCACACAAGAACTACAAGAAGAATAAGCCACACGATCCCAAAGCAAGAGAAAGAAAAAACCAAACTCCACAACATTAAACAGAAAAGAAAAAAGAGAAAAGAAAAAAGAGAAAAGAAAGAAAAAAAAGAAAACATACCGGAATGATCTTCACATTGTCCACATCCCAAACACCACTACGGGCATAAATATCCTTACTGAGCATCTCCCTAACCTCGGCCTCTGTCTCGGCGACGGCAATCAAAGCACTCCCGTTAAAAGAAGGTGTCTCGCCCGCCGCGGGGTGAGAATCTAATGTGCCGCCTGTTTTTTGTCAAAACAAAACAAAACAAGACAAACCCCCACCCAGATAATCAATTGCTTTATCTCTCTATTTATCTCTCTCTCTTGACGGGGAATTGGTTGACTGAATTGGACAAACCAAAGGGAGAGATTATTGGGGGGATTGGGGAGGATGCGGCGGGGTGGGTTCACAGAAGGTGAGGGAGGAGGGAGGGACAAACATACCACCGCAAACGATGGAGCCATTCTCGACGAGGGGCCTTACGCCCTCCAGGTGTTGGCTGTGAGAGAGTCAATGGTTCTTTCTCTTTTCTTTTTCCTCTTCTTCTTTTCTTCTTATAAAAAAAAAAATTATTCTATGGTGGGGGGGTTCCAACAGAATACATACTTGCGGACTTCGAGACGCTTTTGCAGCGCACCTGGCTTGTCTGGGATGAAGCAGATGAATTCCTTTTTAGCAGACATTTTTTCGTTTTTTTCTTTTTTCTTTTTTCTGGGGGTGGCTTGTGTCGGGGAATGGGGATGTCTCAGATCGGTGATCGATAGAAGGATTTAGAGCTGGTGTCTTAGATGGAAGAGTCGGTATTTATGGAGAAAGGTCAGAGAGTGGGGATTGGTTGCTTTGCGGGGAAAGAAAGAAACAATTATCCATATTAATACGTATTAATCATCCCAGATTATCCGCAGTAACTAAATCTCGACTACTACTCCGTACTACTAGGTACTTCTTCTTTGCATCTCACGTCGTTGAATTTCTCGATTTTACGAATCAGTTAACCCTCTCACAATCATAACAGCCCGACAAATTGTAGCCTATATATGTATGTACATGGACGCCAGGCACCATTCTGTCCCGGTTCTTTGCTCGCCGACGGCAACGGCCTTCCTGGAGAAACATGGCTCAGTTCTAACTGAGCTGTGACCCTCAGAAGGTGATCATGCAGATGAGAGCAGCCACCCAGTGGGTGCGAGCACCAGGCCACAGCAGGGCTGAACCCCCCCCGTCAAAGACCTGCAGTAGGCTTGCTTGCACAGTCGTCGAGGAGAACAAGGCAACTCCAGTAATACAAGCGTAAAATCACCCGTTCACTCTATGAGCGTCGACACCGCTGAACACGTTCCCCATAGCGCCAAAAATAGAAAAAGAAGCAGCACGATCCCTAGAACGCGATATGAAGAAGACTAATTACCGGAACCATGAGATGTCCGTTTCAAACGTCCAACTGAAGGGGGGAGGAATGGCAAAGGCAAAAAGAACGAGTATCAAGAAGAAGAAGAAAAACCCCATGTAGTGAACCACGAACATAAACGGGGAAAGGGTATTAAAATCTTGGAGAAAATAGGAATCGAAAGCCACCAGCTTGGTGGGGAAAGGACTGCGTCCCGACACCCGTTTAGTACGCTTTACGATCTCCAAGATTGCCGGGTTTTTCGTCGGTGTCGATATGCCACACAACGTAATTTGGCAAGCCATACACCTGGTATCCCGCTCGCTTCGCCATGCGCGCAAATCCCTCGGTTTCCGCCTGATTCTCGAAAGCATATGCGGGGAAATTGATTCCTGGAATTTCAGTTAGATCTGGCTCTCCGGGGCAATCATAGCAAAGACCGTGCACAACATACCAGTACGATGGACGTCGGCTTTGACAAGAATGTTGACACCACCAATGCCATCAAGCTCAACCTCTTCGTCCTTGTTGTTCCTCCAATCGCCCATGGAAACAAGATATTGGCGTCCCGTATCATATTCCTTGTAGCCCTCCGCCAACACAGTGTCCGCGTCGAGGGTTTGTCGCAATCGGCGTCCCTTGTCAGACTCAATCCACGAATTGTAGTCAACTATGAAGGTTAGCATTGAAAGTTCGTCGGAAGGCATGATCTCCACTTACAGCGACCCTCGACATCAACACCGTCCTTATATCTGTGGAACCAAATATCTGCAGAGAAGTCAGCCTTTGCCATAGAATAACCGCGGAATTTCACATACTAGGAACGAGAATATCCCGGTCATGGGCCATGAAGTCCTGCAGGATAGTCTCTGGGCTGTCTGAAATGTCCACATCCCTCCAATAAACCCACGAGTGGTCCGGTTTCAGGGCGGAGTAGAGCAAATAGTTACGTGCCCGGCCAATAGCCTTGCGACGCGGGCCCTGAGCGGCGAACGAGTGGCGATCCTCAACGTTCATGTTTACATCAGCCCCAAAGTCCTTTTTGATAATGCTCGCGCTGCGGAACGCAACCTTATCGCCCTGTTCCTGGATGCGGTTCAACTCAGCGGCGAGCAAGCTTTCGGTATCATCCTTGGAATCGCCCACAAGGAAGGCTAAGTCAATGAGATGATGGGGATAGGTCAGCTTGTAGAGAAGCTCGAAGTACTTTTGCAGGTATGGGCCAGCATCTCTCAGCGGGGTCAGGATGAGCACACGCTCGGCGTTTGCGACAGCTTGAGGACTAGAGCCGATGGGGTTGAGGTCGACGTTGAAGATGGTGGTAGAGTTGACTTCGTAAGGGTCGTGGTGGTTATAGACGACAGGGGTTTGCATATGGGCATTCCATTCCGCCATTTCATTGAGACTCATGTCCATTGGCGACTTGGAAGGTCCGTAGCAGTAGAAACTGCATCGTCCAGTTAGTATGATCATCCTGTGCAGGGGTTGCTTCACGCCGCGTGTCGCGCCAACCGCAGGCAGCAAGGCGAATCAGGTACTTACTTTTGCATTTCCGATGCGGACTTGCTAATACCACGCCATAGTAGAATCAATAAGCCGGTGAGGGCCAATGACACCAGAAAACGAGTCCGCGTCACCAGGACCAAGATGGCCCTCCATGGAGGCAACCTCGCCTTCGCCGACTTCCACGTTACACCACCCTTCGGGAGAAGCATCGTTGCGATCTCAGCGATAGTCAACGATGAAGAGGACTCGGGGGAAGGATATCGTTTTCCAAGACGAACGTCGTCAGTGTCTCGAACCGGTGACGATCCCGGGAAAATGTAGGTTTCGCTGGCACCAACGTCCGGAGATCAATCGACCTTTTAGCCGATCGCGCAACCAATGAAGGTAGGACGGATCGGAAGGGAAAAGGAGCGACCGAAAAGAGCACTTGGCGGTGGCGCCGACAGAGTCGAGGGAAGACACTTGTCTAAGGCAATCCGAAGGTGTCGTCGACTCGGTGGGGACGGGAAGAGGAAGTGCAAAGGAGGCAGAAAAAATCCAGGATTGCGAAACAGAAGTATGGGGAAGGGGGTAGGAGGAGCGAAAGATGGTCCGTGTGGGTGTGGAAAAAAGGACAGAAACGTTGGTTGTGGTTTGCGGGAGAGAGCGGCACCCAGGATGCTTCTCCGTGGAAGGGAAAATCAAATAAAAAAGAAAAGAGTTGAATAGTTAAACCAAACGAATGGATTTGACGAACGTCAAGAAGAGAAGAATAATGATGATGATATTATTACAAGGGTTGCCACAAAGCAAGAAGTCAGTCGAAGAAGAAGACGAAGAAGGGGAAATTTCCGAACACAATCGCTTCTTGAATACGAAGGAAATGGGGGACAGGAACAAGGGACCAACTTTGGATGGAAAAGTCCAGACAATCACGCTTTAGGATTGGCGTCCACGTTACTTTTTATAGTTGCATCCATCCAGACCTCTTCGATCTTCAATTTCAACCACCACAAATCCATACTATCCTGACTCCGTCCATATCTTCTCCAACTTGAGTTTAGTTTTCAACGCGACACTCTTCATTCCTAAGAATCTCATAACCCCCCAATCCACCATCCTATCTCTGTCTCGGAACCATTGAGAGATATAAAAAAAAAGAAAGAAAAATTTAACCAAAAAAAAAACCAAATCCGATCAGTCTTCATACCTCGACCATTAGTTAGCCCTCGCTCGGTATTCCACCAGACGAGACAGGGTCTTTTTGTTCTTCTTGGCACACGCGCGGCCAATGGGGCCCATCCAATTCGTCCACCTTGATACTGGTTAAGGGGCGATTGGGCTAGAATCCACAACACGAAACGCGAGTCATGATTTATGATTTATGATCATATCCACCCCGAGCATAACAACGGTCATAATAATAACATCAAGAAGACTCTATTTGATCACATTCGCTCTATGTTCGTATTCGCTTCAATTGGACATGGATACACACTTGAACAATACAGAAAGACAAAACCCAAACAAATCAACCGAAATCAACCGTGTATATATATGTATATATCTGTCGCGATAAGAGGTAGGAAAATCCTCCCTTCCACTCCAAATCCCCATAAAAAAAAAAGTCCCAGACAACCCATCCCAATATGAACAAAAAAAAAACAAGGAAAAGAAATTATGTATTTCAACATGAGAAAGAAAAAGGAAATCCGTGCCACTCACAGTCCCTGACCCAATTTTGATGTACACACCACACTTGCTCCAGTTCGCCAGGATCCCGTGAAAACAAGAAGACAATAAGTAGCCTTTAGACCCGGATGAGAACAGCAAGACATCCCGGTGTAAATAATCCGTCCCGATGGAAAAATCAAATGGTACAATGCCACGCTATGCCAGAAAACACAATCAAAAAAACAACAGAATCGGCTCCCAATAACCACTCTATGCCCAAGGACAAGGAAATTCATTACAAGGCCAAGTACGGGTTCGGTATGTGAGGCAACATGCCCTGCCGCCATCCTAGGGTGATGGAATTATGGACTGGCGCCGCGACGCGGGGACCGAAAAGGTCGACTGCGTGAAGACCGGGGACGAAGGCCCGGTCATGGGGGGTGAATGGCTAAGGAAGCTCTGCGAAAAGGACTGGGAAGATCCGGTGTGTGGCGCGTCGAAGCGGGAGGCCTCTGTACCATTCACGGCGATCTCATCGCAAAAAACACGCAAGCCAGGCAGCATGTTGCGCGGCCTCGAGTCAGGAAGCTGGGTAAGAGGCTGGGGGCTTGGCTGTTCGGTCTTGGGCGATCGGAACATGTGTTCATAGGACTTCAGCTGGAGTTCAAGCGCCTGGTTGCGCTCCTCCAATAGCTGGTTTTCTTGCTTCAGGGCCTTGATCTGTTGCTGAGAGGATTGGTTTTGTTGCTGGAGGTTGGCGATCAGCTGCTGAAGCTGCATGCATCGGATTTGAGGCTGAAGCTTCTCAGAGAGCTGTCGAGGCATCTCATTTTCCTGGCGAATAAGGTGGACGATGATCAGAAGCATAAAATCGATGAGGAAAATGGCGCCTTGCACGATGTGCTCTTTCGACTCGGGAAGACTCTTGGATGGATTCCACCCGGCCCGTTCGAGGAAGAAGTCATGAATCCGGCTGTCTAGTTCACGGTGCAACTGGCTCAGGTTCTTTCGTCGGTTGCCCTCTGCAATGCGGTGCTTCTCCCTCTGGTCATCACATTCGCCTGTGATCATGCTCCCCTTACGCTTTCGGCCACATAGTTGCTGCAGTGGAGGTTTGCGGTTAATATGCTTGGGGGCGATCAAGTTCACGAGGTCGGCAGAAGAAAGATCCTGGGGCCATTCAAACATCTTCTGAGGCAGGTTCTCAGGCCATGAGCTATCGGCGGAATTGGCAGGAGACGGGGGTGTAACAATATGTTCAGAGGCTGGCCAGGATGACTTTGCGGGGAACGACTCCTGGGAGCTGGGAGGGCTAGGAGCAAAGATTTTGGAGGCCAAAGGATTGAAGGGCCCGCGAGGCAATGGGTCTACGCGGGGCAAGGGTGGTAACCGACGGTCCTCCGTCATTTCTGTTGCGTTAGGAGCGTTGGCGATAGAACGGACACTTCTGGGGAAGTCCAATGTTAGCTATGCATTCAGCGAGCGGTGACAGTCGTATCTTACGGAAGAGAGCAGCGCCGTGAGATGTCATCAGTCATCGAACTCATATCGTCAAACATCCCAATGACGGTTGCGTAGGGTTTCGGGATAAGGTGAGGTGCAGCGGGAGGATATGTATGTCTTAGCAGAGTGGATGACCCAGTGAGATGCCGATATGTATGTGCGAATGTCTGAGATTGATATAAACAAATGTCTCGGGGAAGGATAGATCGGCGAAGGGGGACGGCGGGCAGGAGAGTAAATAATAAATTAAGATGAGGCCAAAGGTACGAAGTAAGGGCCGGCGATGAAACAATCAAGGGAGGATGTTGCTATGGCAGAGTAATAAGGGATCAGACGAGAGCGTAGTCAGACTGATCCACGAGGCCCAGATGGAGGTGAAGAATAGATTGAATGCTTCCCGAAGGGTACGGTGCGATCCGCTGCATGTTTTATATCTTTGCAGATGGCGAACGAGGAGGGGAATGGGTCTAAGTAACCCGAAGTAGTAGGAGAGGGGGGGCGAGAATGGATTGTGGCGGCGCTCAGGACTCCATGGAGACTGCAGCAATCGATAGAGTGAAGATGGAGATGTATCATGTTGAAGATCTGCGCGCTCATCTCGATAGGGAAGTGGATGTACTTTCCGACAATGACATACAGATCTCTCTTTCGTTAGGAACCAAGATCGATCAATAGTATTATTTGGGTTTTTACAAATAATTTTAAAATAAAAATAATTAATATTATTATTATAATAATAATAATAGATATTGTTATGACTGAATTACTGAATTAGACGAATGGTGTCATTCTAATGTTCTGCCTGGAGGTTGATGCCCTTATTTTAGAATACCACAGCATATTTTTTTTTATATTTTGCTTCCTTTTTATATAGAATATATATATTTTATTTTAAAAATATTATAAGAAAGAATACTAGAAAAATATTGATATTTCATTTTCCTCCCCCTACCGTCTCTTATTGCATATCTGGACGCCCGATAGAGGGTACGAGTTACTAATGACTAGAAAGTTAGGGCATGACGCTCCATGAAACCCTCCTGCCCGTAAGAGACTCCAGTAAATCCTTCCACTACCATACTACTTACATGTGTACACCTGCAGCCCATTTCCTCCCTTCCGGTCTCCATGAGGTCGCGGGGAAGTCGCATCAAGATTCCGCAAAGTTCAACTGACCCCATTTAGTGTCCTTTTGGGAGAGACTCGTCCGAATCTCAGTCACAAAATGGGCACAGACGCGAGGCCGAGACGATCGACGAATCAACGTGCTATGATCGCGAGGCCCTCATTTTGAATTGAAAGTATTCAAAGCCCTTGATTTGTCACCAATGCAATGGTTTGAATTCGATCTACACGGGCCATAGAAGGTAAATGTATCGAATCCCCTTGCATCGACGTCTTCAATAGTCTATCTGGGCCAATGGCCGTCAACCATGCAGTTGTATCTCCTCTTGGTTTACCTAGCATAGCATCGTATTCCTTGCCCACTTATCCTCCTCCCCTCCCCATCTGGAGACCCATGCTGACTAACTAAGTAAAAATAGTGTCTGTTGTCTGCAGCTAAACGCAGGCACTGTGGCTGTTACGGAACTGATTCCGGCGCTTATACGGTGGATATCCAAGACATAGGCTCGGAGAATACCCAGATGAGCCCAATATGCTGGAGCATGGTCTAGATAGAGAATCAACCATTCTGGATCGTGAGTATCATCATCTATAGGCAACTCCGATCGGGCATCCGCGAATCGCAGCCACAGCCATGATGAGACAAGGGGAACACTGGTCACTCTGGGTGGGCTCGATCGCTCGAGCTACGGAGTACTCCGTTCTCGATTGACACTCGTATGTAACTACAGCCACCCTGCAGCAGGCCCCATCCCATCCCATCCCCCTGTCTGGTGTGCCACACAGTGAGGGACCTAGAATATTCGACAGACAGACAAAAGTACCAACGAAGCACTTGGACGAACCATAATGAATGAACCATACATTAACATCCGACGCACAGGCGGACGCAGGTTCCCCGAGGTAAATCCTTCCTCCGCAGGAGGTGTTCAAAGCCAGGCAGCACGAAGCAAGGACTCTGGGGCAGAGAGAAAATCATCCCCAAATCAAGAGGTCCCTGAGACATTCTCTGTGAGGAGTCGGTGCCTACCAGCCGTTGGATGTTTAACCTGACCACATCAGCCAATACTGGATCTAGACGCCATCGTCTCCAAATCGTCATTATCAGCGAGTATGGCCGAATGCGCCCGAGACGCTACTTCCTAGTTTCCACCGGGGAAGGGGTCAAAACACAAAGTTTCTGATCGTCACAGCCCCCGAGACGGGCCCATACACTTGGGTCACCGGGAAATCCCAGTGACCAGGATCTGACGGCTGTCAGACCCAACGATTATTAGCTCTGGAGGCTTTTTTTCTTATTTTGGTTAGGACTGTGCTTAAGGCTGTCACCTGCTACAGAGCACCGTGATTTGGAATTTGTTAATTGGTGACGTCTCCAACTGAAGAGACAGATTCAGATCGCTCGAGGAGCTTTTACGAGATCCAACTCGCAGGTCAGAGTGGAGATATTCCCGTTTAAGTCGCTCTGTAAAGGAGATCTACGATGCTACGCTACGATCATTATCATGCCGGTCACCAGCCCATGAGGTCGGCGGCTTGCTCATCCATCATCCTTACCTGGAATCTTTCGAGGCAGAGCCGGGACCAGAGTGCTTCGGTGGAGTTGAAGAGAAGGACCCAAACTACGACATAGGTACGGGGATGTGTTCAAACATTACAAACAAGCGTAACAACCCAGATGATGTGTGGGCTGTTGTGACCCCGTTAGGATGGCTAGTAGTGGGTCTCCTGGCAGCTGGATAAGATCTGTCATATTCGAAATTCCAGGGATCGACGGGTGAGTATGAAGAATCCAGTGGGCCTTATGCATCGAGCAAGTGTTCTCTCAGCTAGCCCCACGTTTCGGGCTTGCCCATCCCTTGGGAGCCATGAGGCTATGAGTAACCCAAGATTGGCCTTGGTCATGATCTTGGCCGGGATGGATCCTCCCCTGAATATAGCAGTCCGGTATTAATCTTCCCACTTTGCCCCCGTTTCCCCCGTTAGGATGGTGGATGATTCGTTTCTTTACCCGATTGGGGGAGTTTCGACTCTAGACTGACTCCGAACGTTAGTAGCCACAACCGCAAAGACCGTCAATAAGCATTAATATAAGCGAAATTCAGGACTAGGGGTGCCCCAGTTCCCTTAGCTTGATGAGTTGGCAACACCTCCATCTATCTATCCAATTCTTGAAAACAAGCCGAAAAAGAGAAGGCAGAATGACGAGGAGCACGCCATGGCGAACCCCTGTTTGAACCAACAAACTCAACCTCGCACGCGCACTCGTCACCCAGGCACGAACTCTTTTCGAAACTCAAACAAAAAAATCAAAAAGTAAATAAGGAAAAAAAAATATCATCATGCACACACGGGCGGACGAATGGATGGATACATGTACCTCCGTACATACATAGATCCATACCTTCTGTTGCAAATGAGTTCTCCCCAGCGACGTACATCCCAGAACCAGTCATGTGTACCTACATTGAACTTTCACGATGCCAGCAAAATTGTCCGAATGGTCGCGGGTTTTGCTAATTCCTCATATATTCTCCGGTATTCTGTGGTCTGGAAGAGTCGAAACTCCATAGTTCCGCCTGTTATTGGTTATCCAGACTGTGGGAAGGAATAGATGAGAGGGGAGGTGTGCAGTTCGAACCTTAACTGACCATCCGTCCAGTTGCAAGGGCTCCCCTTCCCTTGGGGAGGTTCCCTCCCTCTCTCTTTCTCTCTCTTGGAACTCATCCACACCAACGAGCCTGAACATTAACTCGATCAATCCTAACTTCACTGCGCGGTTGGGACCTCCCGGTTCCTTCATCTGGTCGAGCTATTTTGAGGGCGGTGTTACACGGCAGGACATCCAGAACTTGAAGGGGTCAGTGCAATAGCCCCAATCTTATTTATTACTTTTACTTTAGTACGGACGACGAACTTCAAACTCGGTGCCTCGCCCTAGGGCACGATCAGCGTCACCGACCACGATCAATAGGAACGAATCCTTCCCTCCCATTACGAACCTCCGGATCCATTCGCCACCCTAAGGTTGAAAATTAAATAGAAAATAATAATAATAATAATACCCATCATCATCACCACCGTCAACAACATCCCCGAAGGAGTAAGCCATAAATGAATGTCACGGCCCCAAAAAAAAGGCCTCAACCGACCCCGAAATTTGCCACGGGAAGTCCTTGAACAATCTCAAACAATATGATATATCACATCGGCCCCAGAAGCCCTACCCACAACAGACCAAGCTATCAACCACACAGACACTTAACGCCTCCTACCGGTTTCAAAAACGCACACACATACATTAACGACCTGCATCATTACTACATGCATACAACTGTTGCCCTTCAAACAGGGGGCATCCCTCCCCACGGCTAACCCTACGCAATGGAACATCATGTATCAATATCCCATTCATTCGCTGGGAGGTGGCCACGAAGGTATTCTTCGCCGGCGGGGGCGAGACTCGATGTCTAAGTTAATCGACTCGTGCTCGTGTTTCAGCTTTGTGTGGCTCCTCTTACCCCAATAGTTTATTGCCGCCGACGTGGTATTATTAGCCTACGTACATACATCCGACATTTCTTTGATATATGCATGCAGTGCCTGTTTCCTTTTTTCCCAGTATTGCTCTCTTACACACATACGCAGACAGAGGTCCATCTATCCACTCCTGCAAGGATCAGAACTTCTGCTAAGCCGCATGCCGAACAACACAAGAGTAGTATCCTTTGTCTGATGATAGCAAGGTATATCCATCCCCATGGACTATTATTGCCACCTAATCCACGAAGCCCAAAAACCTTCCTATATTCCTTTCTTCCTGTGTGAGTACCGACGGCACTTAGTACTACACTAGCCCATTGCAAACCAATGCACCCTCCTGGAGGACAACCTACGAAGCCCCCCGCCGTAGCGTAGTAGTGCTAGTCATAACCCATGCAACCCACCATTAAACCGCAAGTAGAGCTACT